>VZUI01062077.1:0-14495 GCA_013401135.1 Cettia cetti
AAGTGGCCTTTGCTAGATGCCGCTCCCAATTTTTGAAAGATCCCCCACCCAGTGCTTTCAAGGTGGTTTTTAACAGTCCATTGTGTCTCTCTACTTTCTCAGCAGCTGGTGCATGGTAGGGGATATGGTACACCTACTCAATACCATGTTCCCTAGCCCAGGTGTTGATAAGGCTATTCTTAAAATGAGTTCTATTGTCTGACTCAATCTTCTCAGGCGTGCCATGCCTCCACAGGACTTGTTTTTCCAGGCCCAGGATGGTGTTCTTGGCCGTGGCATGAGGCACAGGATATGTCTCCAGCCATCCTGTGGTGGCTTCCGTAGTGCTTGCCTTGGTGGGTATGGGGCAGGGTGATGTAATCAATCTGCCAGGCCTCCCCATAGTTGTATTTGGACCACTGCCCACTATACCATAGGGGCTTCACCTGCTTGGCCTGTTTGATGGCAGCACATGTCTCACAGTCATGAATAACCTGTGAGATACTGTCCATGGTGAGATCCACCCCTCGGTCTCGTGCCCACTTATAGGTGGCATCTCTTCCCTGATGACCTGAGGCATCATGGGCCCATCAAGCCAAGAACAACTCTCCCTTATGTTTCCAATCTAAGTCTATCTTAGACACCTCTATCTTAGCAGCCTGATCTACTTGCTTATTGTTTTGATGCTCCTCATTGGCCCGACTCTTGGGGACATGGGCATCTACATGGTGGACTTTCACAGGCAGTTTTCCTACTCTAGTACATATTGCACAGTGTTTTATTAGTGTTATAAGTTAATAAAACTTTAGGTGTGTTATTAATCACATAATAATTAGAACTATTTGCACGTTTCATGTTGCTGTAGTATACAATTGAGTGACAACAATCTTTTTCTGTGTTGACTTAGACATATTTACATAAAATACTTCTTTTATCTGTAGGCCTTCTTAGTGTTTCTATTCTGAGCCATGAGAAGTAAACTTCAGGTTTTCAGGTTTCTGAAAGGTTTTTTAATCCTATAGCTTTCTCCACCCTTCTTGTCTGATACAGAATTTCACCAGGAGGTTTTACAAAATGTGCAATATTTTGCCCCATTGCAGCAATTTAGCCAGAGCTTCTATCACAGATGTGTCTACAAAAAAAAAAAATAGTTTACAGTAGGCTCTAAAAATGTGGTACCTGCGCACTGAAAATGCCTTTATGTTGATTCATTTCAATCTGTTATTTGTTTGCATTTTGTTGCAGGTATAAGCAACACTGAAAACAGATGTCTGTTTTATTTCAGAACAGAAGGGGAAGACAACTGGTCTGTAAATACAACTCACCCCACAGATGTGGGACACTCATCTGCTTTCTGTAGGTACTGCTAAGGTCTTCCCCATCAAGTCTGAATGACAAAGCAATTTAAAAAATTGTCTGTGAAAGAGCTGAAAGGTTAAAAGCTACAAAACATACAATACCCCTAGGAAGATTGCAGGAGATACCAATACCTTCTCAGTACAGTTCACAGAAATAGCAAGGCTGTGTTCACTCAGGATGTGCAGCTGGAAGTCTGTGCACATGGAAGACTAGTACAAATCCTTTAGTATATAAATATTATATACTATAAATATGTATTTAATTATATATATTTATGAGTGTATATGTCAATCAGAGAGTGAGGGGCAAGAGTGGTGACAACAGCAACAGCAGCAACAACAGAGGTGGCTACAGTAATTTTTGGGGGGCTGCACACTAGAATGAGCTATGAAACATGAGCAAGAGCTGAAAAACACTCCAGAAATTGTCAGCTCTTGCAAGCTGCATTTCATTAAAGGCAATTTATTTCCATTTAAGTTTTCTACTTCTTGAAAAGAAATTTGTTGAAATTAAATGAATTGGTTTTGGGCTGAAATCACAGAATCAGAGAATCACAGGATGGTTTGGATTGAAAGAGACCTTAAATATCACCTAGTTCTAATTTCCACCACCACAGGCCGGAACATGTCCATAACTCAGGTTGCTCAGAGTCCCATCCAATCTGGCATTGAACAGCTCCAGGGACAGGGCATCTACAATTTCTCCAGCCAATCTGTGTCAGGGCCTCACCACCATCTCAGTAAAGAGTTTCATCATAATTTATATCTTACTTTGATTAGATTTCCTCTAATCTAAACCTACCCTCTTTCAGTTTAAGGCCATTCCCCTTTGTTCTATCACTACATGCCCTTGTCAAAAGCCCCTCTCCAGCTTTCCAGCATTCCCCTTTATGTACTGGAAGGCTGCTCCAAAGTCACCTCAGAGCCTTCTCTTTTCCAGGCTTTTTACAACCCAAACTGTCTCAGCCTGCCTTCACAAGAAAATTGCTCCAGTCCCCTGATCATCTTTGTGAGCCTCCTCTGGACTCACTTCAGCAGGTCCGCAACCTCATTTTGGGTGATTTAGAGCTGGACACAGTACTCCAGTGAGTTTTCACAAGAGCAGAGTAGAAAAAGGAAAAATCTTTTTAAAAAGCAAAAGAAAGGAATTGTCCTAACTGACATATCATGGTTCTTGTAATTTAATAGCCAAGCTCTAATGATTTACATGTGTTTTGGTGATTGAGTAGGTAGGTTAATTCATGCAACAGGGGCAGAATAGGGTCATCGCAGCAGTTCTCCCACACACTGGTTGTCAGAGTGATTAAAATGACAAGTTAACAAGTTCAGAAGGTCCTGCACTGAAAAGTGTAACTTTACCTGAACTCTTCGCTGCAGAGATATATAGAGAAAATATGACAAGTGGGGACTCTGGGCCTAGTCACTGATATAAAGATGATGAGCTAGCTGAAGGCATCATGACCCACAGTGTTTTAGATACAAAAAGTTAAAACTCTTTTACTAGCTGTGTAAGCATATTAGTTGTATAAGTATGTAAGTATGTATCTTATAAGTTTCCTTTCCATTCATAACTGTGTATGCTTTTCAGTAGTTCTGGCAGTTCTGTATGCTTAGGAATACTTGCAGTTGTAATGTTGCTAAAATGTTTGCTGGTTAGTGTTGCTATGTAGAGTTTTAAATAGTTATAGAAACTTTGTACAGTTGCATTTTTAATGCAGTTACAATGGTGATAGAGCTGCTAAGGGAATATACCGGGAGAGAACAGGGGAAGGAATCTTTTGCTCTTCTCCAGACAACCCAGAGATCAGGACCCAAGAGCCTTCACTGGTGAATCCATTCAACCAATCCAGTCATGGCAGGACAGAATGATTGGTGTAGAGAGCACCCCGGTAAAGACCAATGAGAATTGAGGAAATGCACCAATCATACGGAGGATCCAAAATGAACCAATCATTGAAGGGACTGAATCTATAAGAAGAGACTGACTGCCCTCAGGAACAGCTGCTTCTGAGCGGGGGGCCGTATGCCCTTACTTGCTTGCTCTGTCTTGCCATGAGGGACTGAGACTAGCTCAGCCTATTGTTCCTGTAGCCATTTTGTAACAATAAATGATTGGCCTTTTTCTTTTTACCACCTTTGGACTATGGCCTCGTTTTTGCAAAATTTGTAACACAGAGGATTACAGTTCAATGGTTAAACTTGTCAGGTCCTAAATTGAAAACCTCCCTGAAAGCCTTCCACGTAGTTTGTTATTTGCTTCTGCTGTTGAACAAGATCTGTGATTTGGTAGGAGTGCTCCTTTGCCCACATCTCCTCTGCACAGGGTCAAGGACAGGAATTGTGGATGTAGCAAGAAGTGGAGGGTCTTCATTGTGAGCCTTGCCCCAGCTGCTCCCTCCACTCCCTGTCTTCAGACCTTCTGCTGCATCCTTGTGAGAATATTTCTGACTGGGGACTGAAAATTTAATTTAGGAAAGCAATAGTCAGAGGCAAAATGGAGCAGATGGGCCTGGACACCTGATTTGGGTTCTCATTTGCATTTTCTAGGACAAGAGTTTAGAGACAAGGGGAACACATCTGCCTCCTGCATAAGTAGAGAGCCAGATTTAGTACTGCCTGAGGATTCTGGCTGAAATGTAAGCTCCCACACAGATTTTGTTAATTTGGTCATGTTCGTTTAAGGTAAAGAAAGAAGGAAAAAATAAAGGGTTTATGTGAAACACAATCCAGGGGCTTACATAAATTACTTTTTCTCCAAAGCCATGTTGTAGTTCTGCCTTGGTCTTCTTTGGTTGAGAATAAAGAAGTGCAGACAACATCTGTATTTTCTGTTGTGTGTCCTACCTTTCTCAAGACTGGTGCTAACACAAACCACTTCACTAGCATTAAAACATAGCCATCTCTCCCAGAAAGTTCTTTACAGGGATTACCAGAATATAACACATTCATACAAATGTGAAAGAATCACATCTGCCTAAAGTATTAGTGGGAGTCAGATATGTAGGTTTACTCCATACACAGAGGAGCTGATCTGTCTTTAGGTCATCACCTCCCTAAAAGCAGCATAAGACTTCACTGGCAAATGTGAGGGCTGAAATTTGCTCAGAAAATGGTATGTCCAGAAAAGCATCTTTCCACTCCATGGTGGGTTTTTGGACTTAGACGTTGAAGGAAGTAATATATGTTTTCTGAAATAATGGGTGGCTTTTTAAATAGTGTGGTAAGATTGATTGTGTGGTAAGGTTGATCCTTCCAGGGTCAGTTTGTTTGCTAAATATATTAGTGTATTTTCTAAATGGAATATATCCCTTTTTGCTAAGATTTCCCTTCTCCCAGGCAATTCATCAACTTTATTTGACATTTACTTTTTTTAAAAGGAATGTTTTTTATTTCAAAACAACCAGGTAGCTGTATCTTCCTCAAAATAGTATAGTGTTCCCTGTTGGTTTCTCCATGAGATTTCTCAAGAAGATATTAGTCTAAAAAAAACTAGCCTTCCTGGAGAGAGATGAAGAACAGGTATTTTCCTTTAACTTGGTATTACAAAATGTGGGGTTACACCAGAGCACTCAAACCAAGTTCATCAAAGACCTCAGAATTTGGGCAGACAAGGAGGAGCAACAGACCTTGCAGCAAAATCTAATGGGGTAACTGTGAAAATAATGTATGATCTTTTTGTCTGAATTTCAAGCATCTGGCTTTTTTTTTCCTCACCACTGATGTTCCCTCTATGCATCTACAGGGTTTTTTTATACCTCTACATGCCTTGATTTTATGCATATCTGTGTACATGTGCATACATACATGTACATACATAAGACACAACCTGTATATATAGAAGCAAGATCATCTGTGCTGTCTCATTACTTAAGAGAAACTTCCTCTACTGATGCCAATTAGCATACACTTCTTATTGTCTGCCGTTTTTCAGATTCAAATATATTTAAAGATGAAAGGTACAAATTAAGGAATGGAAGCAAACTAATTTACTGCATTTTCTGAAAAGGAAGATGAAGTTACAAGAAAGTTGTTGGTCAAATATCATATATTGACATGCAGTATGTTACTTATGTGTATGTTATATTCACATATGTTAAATTTTATAGAAGAAAAGGGTTCTTCACTATTTGACAGACAATAACTATGATTTCAAAATTTATTTACACACTATAGGACTGCAGTAAATCTCAAAGCACTCTTGTCCTTGCTTTTAATAAAAAAAACCCTTAGCCCTAATGAAGTGAATAAAAGGAAAGAATCACTGGCTAAAATAATTTTTTGTTGGAGTCACTAGCAAAACTTCCATACAATTTCAGACATTTAGTAAATTATTTTACACAGCTACAGTAAAGAAACTTAACATACATATCTCTTATATAGTGCTGTCGTTGACAGAAAATTGTATATAGAAATTTCTATTCATAGCTAATATATCTTGAGGCAAGATTATCTTCAGGTAGAAGACGTGCCCATTTTTTATGTCCAAATACATGGAATTTCTACTAAAACAGATAAGGAATTAGAATGGTGCCTTCAGAAAATTTGAATTTTTTTTTCTTTCTCTCAGACCAAGAAATACATTCCACTGGCTATTTGGGCTATTTTTGGCAAAAAATGTTAAGAGTTCAGTTGTGATTTTTAAAAATTTAATTTGTATTAGGAAAAAGGGGGTGTGTGCAGCTATACCTGTATACGCAAACAGATTGCACAAATTATCACACCGAAAGAATTAACTTGTTATTTTCAAGTCATCTTCCCTCAATTTCCTTTCTGTTTCCTTTCTCTTCCAGTCTGCTTTTGCAATAAGCTGATGCACTATATATAGCTCTGAAATTGAGTGATGTCTTTAAAAACGCTTTTCCTAGCAAGTTTTGTTGCAAGCAGCTCCAAGTGGAGCACTTGCTGTAGTCAAGGAGGCTTTGAGGGCAGGTAGAGACCACAGCCTGAGGCTCAGGTGAACATGGGGAAAGCAGTCACAGAGCCATAGGATAGCTTGGGTTGGATGGCACCTTAAAGATAGTGTAGTTCCAACCCCCCCTCACATGGACACTAGATCAGGTGACTCAGAGCCCCTGTACAGACTGGTCTTGAACATTTCCAGGGATGGGAAGTCTCCAGCCTCTGGGCATCTATTCCAATGCCTCACCACTCTCACAGTACAGAATTATTTCCTAATATCTAATCCAAACATCCCTTCCGTTCAGTTTAACGCCATTTCCCCTTGTCCTATCACCAAGTGCCAATGTGAGAAGTCCCTCCCCAACCTTCTTGCATGTCCTCCTTACATACTGGAAGGCCACTCTAAGGTCTCCCCAGAGCCTTCTCTTCTCCAACTGGAACAGTCCCAACTGTCTCAGCTGGTCTTCATAGAAGACGTTCTCCAGCCCTCTGGTAAAGCTTAGTGGCCTCCTCTGGACTAGTTCCAACAGGTACATGTATTTACTTATGTTGGGGACCCCAGAGCTGGATGCAGTGTTTCAGGTAGTGTTTCAGCAGAGCAGAGCAGAGCAGAACAGAGGGGCAGAATACTCTCCGTCATCCTGCTGGCCACATTGCTTTGGATGCAGCTCAGGACAGTTTCCTCTTTCTGGGCTAGGAGTGCATGTTTCTGGGTCATATTGAGCCATATTTTCATCCGTAAACAGCCCTAAGTTCTCTTCAGGGCTAGTCTGGATTCATTCTCTCCCCAGCCCTGCCCTTGAGATTGTCCTGATCCCGCTGCAGGATCCTGCACTTGGCCTTGTTGGACTTCATGAGATTTCCACAGACGCAATTCTCAAGCCTGTCAAGGTCCCTCTGGATGGCATCTCTTCCCTCCACTGTCAACAACACCACACCTCAAACTTGCTGAAGATGCACTCAATCCCACAGTCTGTGTCACTGACAAAGATACAAAGAAGTGACTGTTGTTGGCATGGACTTCCCTTAGCATTTCCACAAATGCTCAATCTACTTTCCCCATGTGCCTTGGATTTCTCTCAATGCCCTTCCCACCCCAACAGTCTTCAGCATGAATATCTGGATATTGGTGGGACTTCTCTATGCTACTAGTTTAGTTTCATTTGATACACAAATGGGGAGACACAACAATTTCTTCTTTTTTTTCCCCCAAAAATGTTGCCAGGATCATTTCAGTGGTGTGTCTAAATAAATGGCCATAAACTCCAATGACCCTTGGACTGGCAGGGGCCATCCCTGACCTGCCTTTCATCACCTACCTGGAGTCAGTGGAAGGTGAACAATCAACACATGGAAACCCAGAGCTCCAGAGGAGATCCCAGAGCGTGAGGGATTCATTCTGCCGACCCCCCACACCACAGGTATTTGAATCTGTTGCACATGTATACATGTTGCACATGTATAACAGAGACACATCCCAGAGACTGAGCCTAATATAAAAGCAACACTTTCCTATCTGAACCAAATTATCTCATTCTCCCCTCTCATGATAAAAACACTGAGATCTTTCAACTCTCACCTTTCTGGAGGATTTGTGAATTTCAGCCAGAAGTTAATGAAATAAGTTTCAATTGTATCACTGGGGTTTGAGTCTCTTCATAGTGATCTGGCTCAAATTTATTATTCCCTAGTCCCTATTAATATATTATATCTGAATTCATTTCCCCCTTCCCATGTTTCCTCGGATATTATTATACCTTATTGCAGTTACATAAATCCACTGCTCTAATCCTATCTTCTCGGTTATTAGGTAATGTGGTATGCTCAAAGGTGACTGGGTGACAAAATTGCATTATTTGTTTCATTTAATATCCTGAAATAGATCTTAGCATTTCAGCTGTTGTGGAATATAAAAGAAACACAAAAGACCAAACAAAGTTGAAATGGAGACTTTTTTACACTTACTATGATCACTCCATTTTCCCCCAGGCAATAAGGAGAGCAGCAGAGGTGAGCCCCCTCACTGCAGTACAGACAGTCAGCCATTAGAAGAGTGGCTGTGAATTATTTCCTTAAACCAGTTATAAATAGTGCATGAGCCCACAACTGACATAGAAAACAAAGAAAGACCCAGATATTGTGTCACACTTACATGCTTCTCAAAATAATTTCTTTTTTCCAATGCCATCCCATTAAAGGAGGGAACATTTAGACCTGTAATGTCACTAAAAAAAGTAGTAGCTGGTTTCAGTCAGTTAAGTTGCTCAAAACCTTTGTTCATCAGTCCCAGTATGACAGTCCAAATACCCCTCAACGAACAAGACAGGTCATCCTCCAGACCCAAGAAATATTATGAGTGTTGAGGTGCTTGAGAAGACTCTACTGGTAAGAGTCCTACCACAGACTGCAGTCTTGCACTGACATCAAAGCCTGTGTGTGCTGTCCAGTGTGGGTTAATGGTTCAAAGTGGCATGGAGAACTTGGAAAAAATGCATCCTGAGAAACACAAATCATGGCACTGGAGGTGCCACCATTTTTATGCTCTCAGAGCCAGATTTGAACCGTATTACTTCCCCTTAAGGGTAGGGTATCACAGCACCATTTTGATCTTTCTGTTGCTTTGGATTCTGTTTGGGTCATCTTTTACAACCAAATTTTATAGCAGTTCTCCAATGATCAGAGACAAAACAAAAGACCCTTTACATTTATTCTCCTTCTGCTCTCTGGGGTCTTACCAAGATGCACTGAACCACAGAACAGCTGGTGTCAGAGCTGGAGAAATAAGCATAGCAGCAGAAACTTTCTGTTCTACTAAAATCTGGAACTGGTTTTTACAAAATCAATAGCACTAATAACCCTGTTGTGGCCTGCTAAGTACCTTGCCTAGTGTATCAGATCATTGGGATCTGTGGCCTTTACTGAACTAAGGGGTTGTTCTTTAGTTTTATATTTTCAGAAATTCAGTCTCAGTGTGAAATAGATTAGTATTTTTCAACCATTTTTATCAGTTCAAGGTACAGAAAGTGAAAATCACTGACAAAATTGTTAAAAGCCAGACTGCAATCTCCCTACAAATGGCAGAATACAGATGATACTTGATCAGCCATCAAGGATTATTACTCGTTTAATTTGTGTGAAATGAAAGAAGTTGTGAATGCAATCTGTCAAAACAGCACTCAGCTAAATGGGTTATTTTTCCATTGGTAGCATTATTAGCATGTATCTTTACTCCAGAAGGAAATGGCAAAAATTATCACAGTCATCTTCATTTTAATGCTGGAGAAACATGATGAGTGATGAATGATTCTTAATATCATAACTGTCTATACAAGAGGAGATGAAACTGTAACAGGAGAGCATTGTTCATTTTCATTTGTTCTGAGATACATCATCCTAGCATGGTCTTTTCTCTTGCCTTCTTAATACTTTCACATTTAATGTGTGAAGCACAGACAAACAAATCTTCAAATATTTCCCTCAAGTAGATAGCTATTCCTTCAAATGTCTTGAAAAATCAAAGAAATTATTGTGGGCAATTTCAATAAAACAACTTAATAAGTTAAAATTAATAAAATGTATTTGGTATTTCTTCTCATGTATGGTATAAGCAGGTGTGCAATTAACTGAAGAAGTGCACCATACAAATGCACAGGGAAAAATATGTTGTGGGTGGAACGCACGTCTTGCCATGCAATCACCTAGTATTGAAAACCAGCCGCATTTTCTGAACACACAGGCTTCTTCCATCATTCAGCATTCAGCTGGAAAAGCTGCAGCTGTATCTAAATTGCTCAGTAAAATCTCCATTCTCAGCACTGTGAGGAGCATACCCTCCCTATACCACGCTATAGCATGCTATATAGCATTCAGCTTCTGCTTCTTCTGATTTGGCGATTGAGATGTATTGATAATGACAAAACAGAAAATGAATAAAAGTATTGAAGTCCTATGTTATTCTGTAATTTTTATTTACTAATCTAGTAACATTTTTCTGGAGGTAAAAGGATCAGTAGGATGGGCATGGCAGGGAGAGGCGGTGCAAACAGTGAACGTGATTAAAGCCAGATCTTGCTCTGTTCAATGTGCTCACTGCCTGTGTCTGCCTACCATATTCCCAGGAACTCTCTGATCTCTCAAGCATTGGCTTGTGGCAGTAGAAGTGTAGTGGGGCTTCAGTGGGCTTCCCAAGGGGGCAGTCAGATACACTGTGAAGTAGAATTTGTTCAGTTGTTCCTTTTCAAAAATGGAATGCCCATAGCAACCCTTGGGAATCAACGACTAACTTCTCAGAGCCCATTTTCCTTGGGCTATGGCCTGGATCACCACAGACAACAGACACTTTATATCTTCCACTGAGGCAACTCAGGCTGCAAAGATGCTCTGTGTTTCCCTCTATCTCTTACAGTTTGGATTGTTTCTCAGAAACCATTCTTCAAAGAAGCAAAACCCTCTTTGTTTCAGCTAAAGCAAATGGATAGTGAACAAGTATTTTTAGCAAACATTCATATTGTGGAACACCTCTACCAGGTTCACTTCTTCAGTTACACTTTGTCATTCTAAGAAAATAACAGTTTTGCACAGTGTTAATGTCTTGCAAACCTCTTCATCTTCTCATTTGTATTCTCTAATATCTCTTAAATCCTTCTCATAAATTTCCAGGAAATAATGCCTTAAAAGAATTGTGTTTATCTAGCTGAGATCTACCAGATGATGCACAGAAAACAGTTTCATCCAACATCTCACACATGACCTTCTGCCAGTATATTGCAAAATGAGACTTGCCCTTTTCTCCCAGCAACATCAAAGTGCTGACTCAGGTTGAGTTTGACATTAGCTGTAACTATAATCCCTTTTCTGTGGGAAAAGCTACTTAGTCTCTTCATTTCTACACTTCCTGCTTCCTCATCAAAATACTACACACTTTTTTCCTGTGGTTTACTTCAATTATCTTTATTATCTAAACTATCTGTAATTTCAAACCATTGGTTCAATATATCAAGGATTTTTGTCATTGATTCTTCACTATCATTCATCCTGGCTCAGCTTCATCCACAAATTCTAGGAGCATTCCTTAGTCCAAGTCACTAATGAAAATGGTGAATGATGCAAGCTTTTCAGAGACCTGTAATGTTCCCTAAAGTAAGCTGGAAAATGGCTAACATTAATTAATGTTCTTATTTTCTTTATTTATTAATAAGTCTTTTGGTTATAAAACAACCAGCTGTGCCCAATGTGGTGATATCTTCTATACTATAGACTACTTACTAAAATGCACATCAGACCAAACACCATGTAAAAGTCTTAATAAAGTTCATATATAAAATTTCTGCTGTTCTTTATTTGCTTGGCGAGCTACCTTCTCAAAGATTAGCCTTATGGGAGATGTTCTTGACAAATCAATGTTGGAAGTATTTTATCTCATTCATTCTCCTTTAGGTGCCAATTAATTGATTATGCAATCACATGTTTTAGCATTTTCCCTGTATTAAAGTTAACCTGATGAGTCTGTACTTCCCCATACTATTGTACTCCTGTTAACAGTAGGTACTGCATTTGACTTTCTCTTGTCCTTAGAGATTTTATCTGCCCTTCACAAATTCTTGAAGCTGATAACTAATGGTTCAGAAAATCCTTGGGCTTCACCTGAAGTTCTCTGGGCTGAATTTCAGAGGCCTCTTTACCTTGAGTATTCTTAAATTTCTCAGCTTTTCTAGCCTTTCTTAATATGCCCTATATTTATCCCTTCATTAAAATTACTTGCAGTGGACTAACACCACTGATCACATCACTTTTCCATCAGTAAGTAAAATTAAAACAGAATTAACTCCCCAACATCCAATTCAATACCATGCGTCTAACCTGGGTGTTTCTCATCTCCTTATATTCATTTTTATTCCAGTGACAGCATGCACTTAGCAGAACTATCTTTGGCACCTCGTGTTTTCCCCAGCTGTTTAAATATGTTGTTGTAGTTTCAGCTACTTTGAATTGCCTCCTGTGCTACAGATTTATTTAAAAGTGATTGTTAGTAGAATGTTTTGAGTTAGAATTTGCTGTAATCATTATTAATGACTTACAGTTTGTGGGCTATATTCATCATTATTTAATTAATCATTTTCTATGGTATTTTGTTTGGCCTTCTAGTAAAACATCTGCCTATCTTATGTTTTGGAAACAACTAATCCTCAGAAAAAAAGGACCCTGGGACTTGCAATGGTTGTTGTAGTTGTTCCCTAACCTGCCAACATCCACAGAAAGCAACATGGCCTGGTGAGAAACTGTGCAGCATATTTTTTCAGAACAGTGGGTGTTTGTCATTTTGTGAAGTTTGTTTGTCTTTTTTTTTTTTTTTTTTGCTTGTTTGGTTGATTGTAAATGGAGACTGGGACAGAAAACAAGACACAGCTGAAAAGTTTCGTGAACTTAGGTGTGTATCTCATAGCTGTATCAGTACAGCAGAAGATTGGGAATAGTTTCTGCACCTTGAAGAGAGGTCCCAGGATGTTTCAACTGCATATGTAGTTTACAATAGGGGAGAAATACAGCAGTAAGCAACCTGTAAAACATCTCTCCTGAAGGCTGGTACAGTGGGAGGCAGGGAAAAAAGTGGGAATAATTTGATCAGAAAGGTTGTAAGTCTTTGTCCTTTATAAAATTCAAATTGAACTGGAGGTGATTCTGAGCAGTCTACTCTACCTGCTTCAGCAGGCATTTGGGCTCTACAATCTTCAGACATCCTTCCCTTTGTGTGTTTGTGACCCTGTTAGTTGGCACTTCAGGTTGGTTCTGGCCTTCTATTCGTGTGACTGGAGAAGCAGCCCTTCATTTCAGAAATGAAGAGGCCGGAAGATTTTCCAGAATTATATCCTTTTTTTCTCACACTCATACTTTCCCCAAGCGTTTGTTAGTTCCAGTTGAAGTCCACCATTTTGGTCTTCTGGTTCAGAGCTGATTCTTTAATTTAATAATTATTATTCTGTGTTTTACTTCAGAATGTAGTAATTAAAGATATATCAATATGTTCTCATAACACAGTTAAAGGCGTAGGCGTGGTCCTGGTTGCAATAAATACACTTCATTCAATATACAACTCAGTACTTTAATTTGTTCTGTTGCCCTGTTGTGAAATTCTCCTTTGAGTGGTTATTTCAACAAAATAGCAATTACTGGAAAATTGCTTTTATCGCCAAACTATTTCCTTTCAACATTAAGACATCTTCCCTTAATTTTCTGTTGTATAATACTTATCACAAAATTCAACTAACTTTTCTTTCCTTTGTTCTTTTGGGTAGGTCCACATCAAGCCATGTGAAGGAAATAATGAACCAATGGATCAATTAGTTGGGTCGATTGCTCTGTTTTGACTTTCTACATTAAGCAGCAACTAATTGCCCAATCCTAAATGCTTTTAAAAACATATTTAGGAAATCAATAACAATAACACAGTAACTGCATTTTAAACAGAAGACTGTACACACTACATACAAGGAAACAGGCAGCGATAAATGAGGCTACATTGGTAGGATTTTCTGGTGTTTTCCTTTTTGCCTCTTTGTGTCTTTATTTACATTCTTTTCCTGATAGCCTCCTGCATTTGCATACAGGAAATGATAGCTCACCCAGAGTGTTAGTTACGGTTGACCATAAGGAACTATGGGCTTTTTTGGCATCCACCAGGGAACAAAAATCTTTGTTGCTGAGTCATAGAGCTAGGGATGTATCCAGGCACGGTTGCACTTGCTGATCCAGCTGACTGTCTCTTCCTCTGTTCAAACTTCCTGGTTTTGCTCATTCTTCACTTTTTTTTCTATCCCCTGAGCAGTAATTTTACCTGCTTCACTTGTTCTGTGTTATGGTGAGGCCTGACACACTGATCTAGCTACCTGATCTTCTCAACATTTCCCTTCTAGTACATTCTTATCTTTAATTTTTTAATTGTTATGCTCTTTAAAAAAAAGTGCTTCATGTTGTCTTGGGTTATGGAACCAAAAAATGTGTATTCTATTTCATCTGTTGAAAGCAGTTGGGGTAATGGTGTTTTTTTTTCTTTACCTCTTGTAACTGCAATGAGAGAGGGGCAGATGCTTTCTGATGATGGCCCAGCTGTTAAAACTGGGTGGGGCAGTGTTTCTTATCTCTTTCACCACCATCCTCCCTCCACGGGGATATCTGCTGATAATGGCCCATTAAGGCTCCCCAATCACATGACACATTCCATCATCCCATTGTGAGATGCTCCACCCAGTGTTGGGGGGAGCC
>VZUI01062081.1:0-17294 GCA_013401135.1 Cettia cetti
AAAAAAAAAAAAAAAAAAAAAAAAAAAAAAAAAAAAAAGGAAATGGCAAAAAGAAGGAAAAAATAGGAGAAAAAAAATTGCAACAAAATCAATCCAAGATAATTTCAATAAATAAATGACCTCAGCGCTTCCTGGGCAGTGATTTGTCCATGTCAAATTGCTGTAATCTGTTCTAATTTAATACTCTGTACTTAAAACAAGCCGATTTCCCACTTCTGGAGCCCTGGTGAGGAAGAGGAGGAAATCCTGAGTGGCTCTTTATGGTTTCCCTATTGCCTGAGCTCTGGCAGGGCTGAGGGGACTTGAGGAAACTCTGTGTGCCCATCCCCGAGCTTTGGCATCGTTCCTGCTGCTGAGGGGCTGCTCTGTGCTTCCCTTGGGGCATCCTTGGAAATTCCGTGGATATTCTTGGGATGGAGCTGCTCAGACACTTCGGGTTAATCCCAGCCCTGCTCCAGCCTCTGGGTTTGTGGGATGGATCCTGTGCAGCAGCTCGTGGCTCTCTGCTGCTCCCTGCGCTCATCCAGCCCTGCCGGGGGAGTGGAAAGGGTTTGGCTCATTCAGGAGCCTTTGGGGAGGCTCAGGGTCCCCAATTCCTGCAGGAGCCTTTGGGGAGGCTCAGGGTCCCCAATTCCTGCAGGAGCCTTTGGGGGAGGCTCAGGGTCCCCAATTCCTGCAGGAGCCTCTGCAGGTCGGCGCTTGCTGCCCGGGAGGTTTCTCTGCCTGCATTCCCATCTCTAACTCGTTCTGATCCAGGGGGAGATTTGCTCCCTTGGGGATGCTCCGCGGGGCCGCTGTCCATCCACGCAGGGAAGGCAATTCTGTGAAACCTCCTCCTCCTCCTCCTCCTCCTGCCGGGGGGAATCGGGGACTGGATAAAAAACCCTCGGGGACAAAACCAGCCGTGCCTGGGCTCTGTGGTGGGGCTGTGCAAGACCCCCAGCCCCAGCGGGGACCTCGGTGGGACACGGGGCTGTCCCAGGGGGCTGAGAATTCCCTGGGGAGAGCAGAGCAGGGATGAAAGGTGCCTGACAGTGCTCCGAGCACTGGGTCTGCATCACCAGGGCCTTTGGTGCTGCAGCTCGAGGCTGTAACCCGGCCTCAAAAGGAATTACAGAGCAGCTGAAATTATCTGGGCTCCAGTAAATGCACTCCTCTAATGATTTCATTCCCCACATGCAGTAAATTCTGCCTCTCCTTTCCAATCTCCTGCTGCGTAACAACTTCAAAATCATTTCACTTGAAAACGACCAATATTTTCTAAGTGCAGCAATATTGGGAGTCAGAACAGGGAAATTATTTTTGCTTGCGTCCTACAAAGGAATCTTTGTTGGGATTGGTTGCAACACCTCCTGCTTTTGAAAGCTTTGGGAAAACCCCAGGGCAAGGTTTTTGCTGGGGTGGAAGAAGCAAACCTGGCCCTGGGGTGGCTTTGGTAATAACTCAGAATGGAGAAACGGGCATTGATCCTGTATTTGGGAGAGATTAAAGTGATCAAAAGGGTTTTCTGCTGGGATCTGGTGGTCATTTAGGGATGTTTGGGGGATGAAGTTGCTCTGAAGGTTTTTTCCAGGAAGTTGTTGGTGGTGGTGCTGTGTTGGGGCTGTTCAAAGACACAGCAAAAGAAATTCAAATACAATTCAAAAACACAACAAAATAAATTCCTGCTGGGTGCAGTGGCATGATCCAAAGGGAGCTGTGCAGGAGGATGAGTAGGCTGGGAAGGAATGCAGGTGGCACCAAAAAGGAATTTTTGTGAGCATCTCAGCAAGGCCATTGCTGAGCTTCCCTCCTTCCCAAAGGAGCAGCGTTTTGCCTCGTGCCTCAGTTTACCTGTCTGCAATTCCTGGGGGCAGCAGGGGCTGGCAGGGAGGATCTGCAGGGTTATTAATGCAGCCCAGCTCCCTCAGGCAGCTTTCAGGAGCTCGGGAGGACAGAGCAAAAGGTCACAGATTGGAAAGGAGAGAGGGAAAAAGAAAATAGCCAGGCAAGTTTCGTTTCAGGGAAGACAACAGCTAAAGGACCAGAACGATCAACCAAAACCACAAGATCGCATCAGAAGTCAGGCAGGACACATCTTGTTTCTCCCTCCTGAAAGGACTTATCAGTGCAACCAATCACTTTAATGATGTGGCAGAGGGAGGAAGAGGATTTGACTCAGAGTGAAATGAAATTTAGCTCCTAAGACCCTTCTCTTCCGCTGCCGGAGCGCAGTCACCTGTCCTGCAGCCAGCAGAGATAAATCACCTCCTGCAGCGGAAGGGGCTCAGACATGAGTTTGCATTATTCTCTCTGACTCTTTCCAGTGTCTCTGCGTGCTGCAGAGGGAGTGGGGCAGAGAGGGGAGGAAGAGGAGGAACACAGTGGGCAGGGAGTGCCCCTGGTGCCCTTCCCAGCCTCTGGGGATGGTGGCACCAGGATGGGAACCTCTGTGCTGGGAGGTTCCCCACTCCAAATCAGATGTGGGAGCAGGGAACCCCTTTTCCCGTGGTCAGCTCTCTCCCTTGGCTTTGGGGAGCAGCCTTGAAGGGAGGATGAGGATGAGGGTGCTGTGCAGGTGCCATCACTCCGGGGCTTCTCCTTCCAGTGCAAAGCTGGGCAGGAGCTGTAATCATCCAGCAGGATCACACCAGCCAGGCTCTGGAGATGGAGTCCTGGGATGGAGGGGATCAGTATTTACATGCCAGGGCTCAGCTCCAGCTCTGTCATAGGGGAAAAGCAGAGCTCAGCATCCTCCAACCTCAGGAAAGTTCAGGTCTGCTCCCAACAGCACAGGCCGGGCAGGCAAACTGCAGCAGGGACATCGAAACTCCATCAGCTGAACCACGGCACATTCCTTGCACGGGGGTGAACCCAGCAGCTGGTCCTCCCCATCCCGGGCACAGTGTCCTTAACCAGTGTCACCCCAAGGAATTTGATGTGCTTGCCCTAATGGAACAGGTTGTGAACTGGGAGAAACCAGCTCTACTGGTAGCTCCCAGTCCAGGTTGTTAGATAGCAGCAGGAACTCACTGGGACTGGCATCTCTCCATGGATCTATGGAATCTGAAAATCTGATCTCAGCCGGGCTGAGGCAATACCAGCTGGATGTCCTTGAGATCTGTCTGCTTCCTCCCAGCACCCAGCTCAGAAATCTTGGAATCGGGGAGCTTGCCTGATTCTGTGAGAACCAGATCACAGCCCATGAGTGAATTTTGCCTTCCTGGAATGGGGGGTGACTGCAGAGAGGCCATCAGGGCTGGTGGTTTTTGCACCCTGTTCTGAAAGCTGCCCGATTTCCCGCAGATGTGCACCCACCTGCTGTGCTGTGACACCCAGGCTGCTGCTTTCACATCTGTAAATCACAACTTTTAACCCCCACCCTGTTCACACTGCTGTCTCAGGGGCAGATTTTCAGAGCTGGAAAGAGGCAGGAAAGCACTGGTGAGGGTTTTCAGCAAGGCACAAGTGGACTGAACGCTTAAACCTGATGAATTTTACCCACTGCTGAGAATCCCCTCGGCTTTCCCTGCATTCTGAAGGGCTTCAAATATTTTTGCAAATCCAGAAAGGCTCTTGATACCCTGGGAGTAGGGATTCCATGCCCTTCAGGCATTTGAGCCACAGTTGCATGGAAATTTGGGCGTGATGTTCCCTTTGATTTGGGAATGGGCCACAGCTCTCGTGTCCCCGGAGCTTTTGGAAGCACTGCTCTGGGATTCTGTTTAAGTTAATGCCCTGCTTTGTTTTCCTTCCAGAGGGCTCAGTTTTGGGGTGTCCCGGCACAATCAAAGGCCCAACAGGGTTTATCAGAGGCTTGCCAGGGTGGGCACGGGGTGGGCAGGGAGAGAGGCAGAGGCCAGGTCTCAGCACTAACCCAGGAGCGAGAGGAGATCAGGCTCCCAAAGCCTCCTAATCAATCCCAGCCCGCCTAGAATGAACATCTCTCCCATGCTGGAGCTTCAGACACTAAAAATCCTACTGTAAATGCAACATATCTCTGTGCTTCCTGCCAGCTGGCCTGGAGCCAGCCTATTTCCTTCAAAAAGAGGGATATTTATTTTCATCCTTTTAGAGGCAGCCAATTCATCTCAGACCACCACCAGCTAAAAAAGCTTTATAAATTAGCAGCCTTTTTTTCTTTTTTTTTTTTTCCTCCTTCCTAATTCTCTCCCCCACCCCTTTAAATATTATTTTCCTTTGGTTGTTGGTGTGAAGGCTGTGCCAGGACATGCATTGCGCCACACTCCCCTTTCTCCCCGAGCTGCAGAAAGACAGTAGCAGCAGTGTCTCACGAAAGCCAGAGGAAACCAAAGCAAAGCCCGGCCGTGACTGATTCTCCTTCCAAATGGCGTAAGCAGGCCAACTTCAAACATGTGAATAATGAGTTATCTGTGCCTGACTTTGTTCGGCAGCACAAGGGACGGTGCCTCCCGACGTTTCCCTCCTGTGAACTCCTGGGCTCGGCTTTGAGCAGTGGGGTTGGTGCTCAGAGGGTACCTCTGTCATCCTGCGTCACGTTTGAGTCCCTTCCAGCTCCCTTCCAGCTCCCAGCTCTGCGCTGGCCTCCCCTCCCTCCTTCCCTGGCTGTGGGGCTCCACCGAATTCCTGCTGGCTGGGAATTTCCCATGGCGGGTGTAGAGGTGGGATTCCAGGGGGAACCTGAGCCACCTTCTTGCCTTGTGTTGGAGGTGTGCAAAGATGAAACCAGCGCAGCATCTGCTGCAAGGGACAGGCCTGCTGTTCCCATAACACAGGAGTTTCACATGTGGCTTCTTTCTGGAGCACATGCTGGGACTTGATAGTCTAGCCGAGACCCAGACTGGGAAAAAATTCCAGCCTCTGCAGAGGACTGGCGTGTCTCTGTGAAGTACCTATGTCAAGGGCCACGGGAGGGATGTGAAAGGTGTTTTGCACATTGAGACAGAGTTTTATCCACTGCTGATTGCTTTCTTGTGGTCCCTTCTCACGGACGTGTAGAGACTGAGCCACGGCTTTATGGGCAGGGACTGCTGCTGATGAGCTTGGCTCCCAGTTAGGCTGGGAATATTTAGGCAGAGCCTTGGTGGGAGGATGGTGGAATGCCAGGGGGATGCTTGGATGCTTTGAAGGAGGCTGAGTGTGGCTCAAGCTGCTGTGCCAGCCCATGCCACCCTCTCCTGGCTCCTGTCTCCTCCTGTCTGGAGCTGAGGCAATGATCTGCAGTGTGTGTGTGTGTGTGTGTGTGTGTGTGTGCTCATGAACGTCCCTCGGCGTTTCCTCTGCTCCAGCTTGCCGCCAGCATTCCGCAGCCAGGCTCCCGGGGAGGGCCAAGCCACTTCCCAACATCTGCTCTCCTCGGGCTGAGCCGGGGGCTGGGCTGAGCGTGACACCCAGCTCTGAGCCCAGCAGGGCTGTGAGGAGGCTGTGCAGCTCCTGGGTTAACTCCATCCACAGGGAAATCACAGAAATGGGGCTCCTGCTCACCCCAGAGAGTGGGGGTTTTTTTAATCAAATCTCTCAGCTCTGAGATTTTGGTGTTGCTTGAGACATGAAGTTCCTGGAGCCTCTTTCTACCTTTCATCAACTTTATATTCTGCACCTCAGTAATCTGAGGAAATCAGCTGCTTTTTGGAACTCCCCCTCCACAGCCTGGAAACCCCATCCTGGTCCCAGCTTGGGAAGCCACATCAGGTTGCACACTCCTAGAAGGAAGAGCAGGCTCTGTTTGGTCTTTGAAATATTTTAATGCAGAAAGCCTGTCTTTAAATCATAGCTCTGAGGGCCTGAGCTCGTGTGGCACACACTGTTTCGCTGTCTGCATTCCAAGGAAACACCCAAAACTTCCAGCATGCTTCTTATTACTGGCCTAAAGTGTCAAATTCACGTCGGCTCTTCCAGCTGGGAAGTGTTCAATGGGATCGTTTGTTTGATATGCTGATACAGATCTTGTTATTACATCAGGATCGTAGGTGATCTCTCAATGTTTACATCGTGTCATGTTCGATACTGGAGTTAACCGAGTCCGAAAGCCGAGCCAGCGTTAAAACCCTGGCGCTGCTGACAAGGAGTGCCCAAGGTCAGGGGCTGCCACCGTCTGATCGTGCTGAGCTCTGCTGTTTCCAAAAATATTGACCTGCAAGCCCAGCTGGAAATGCAGTGCAGGATCTCCAACCCCAACAGTGCCTTTTGTGCCCCAAAATTCACAGGCTGGCCTGATTGAGGCTTCTCAGACAGATTTCTTGGGATGAGGGCTGGGGCTGTTTGAAGTTGATTGAAAATCCACCCACTGGCTTCGGGAGGCTTTGAGTCAGTGCTTGGGTGAAGGTAGAAACCACCTTCCTGTTCTCTAAGGTATGAGCTATTGTTCGCTGGTTTCCTCTCTGTGACAGCTGTGGGCAGATGGGGAAGGGCTTTTAATGAAGCCAACCGCTGCAGAAATTAAAAAGCTCAGGTTGTTCTGATGAAAGAAACCCATTAACAGCGATTCTCTCTTGCGTGACAAAGTCTGACGTCCCCAGCCCTAAGTGACAAGCGGCAGGAAGTCCTGGGGAGACAGCCTGAGCTAAAGAGGGCTGGCAGGCCGAGCTGGTGGGGTTTAACTCCTTCTCTGCCTTGTTTCACAGGGTTTGGGGCAGCCAGGTCCCACACATGGGGACACAGACTGGAGAGGGTCTGGGAGAGCTGGGAAGAGCCCTGATCCCACCACCCCTGTGTTTGTCTTGGCTTCCATTTACATCAAGTTTTCCACTTTCTTTTCAGCAGGATAGTTTCAGGGGTTTGGGGGTTTTGCTGGTAATTGTGGGGTCTCCCCACAAACCAGCCCCTTCTGGAGGGGGTTTGCTCTGGGCTGGCAAAGCCCACGGGGCTGTGCCCACGTTCAGACAGAGCAGGGCACCGGAGCAACCAGAGTGCAGCATGACACAGCCACATGAAGCCCTTGGTGGGGCTGCACGGCTGAATAATCTTTAAAAACATTATCAGCATAGAGATCACTTGATATATTTTTTCAGGATTTCCCCCGTCACATGCCAGATACCACCACAGGATAGGGTTTGTGCTGAGATAAAGGAAGGGAATTTAATTTTCATTAGATTTCTGGGGAACTTGGTCTTTGAAGTCCTTTTGGCTTTCCTGCGAAGCTCTGCCCAAAAAAAACCTGGGTAAAGGTGAAATATAACCCTGTTTTTTTTCTTCTGTGCTCAAATGTATAGTGAAATAGTAAAACAAGACAGGTCCATGCACCCTGTGACAGATGCTGCTCACAGCTCCAAAGGCCCTGGATAAGGCAGAAGCTGCCTGAGGTCTGGGGACACACAGAGATGAGAAGAGATTGTTTATGGTCTCACTTTGAGGTTTCCTTGGTTTACTTCACACAGCAGGAAAAATACATTTTCAAAATACCGCTGGGTTTTTGCTTTCTGCTTGGTTCATCCTCCCCAGGTTTTCCTCTCTGGTGCCAGCATGTTTTCCCTCGGTTTGGACTCTCACATTCCTGGAAGTCTGGGGATTACAGAGCTTGGAGGGGATGGTGGGGCTCACCTGGATGTGGAGAGAGCTGAGAGGGGTCACAGCCCCTCAGAATCTGTGTCTGGGAGGGGTTTGCTGGTGGGACACCCGGGGAGCTCAGCTGGGAGTGTGAGTTTCCCTCTGGAGCCGAGGTGCCTTCCTCCCATCCCAGCCATGCAGCGCCTTCACAGAGAGCCTGGCAAGCAGAGCCTGAGCCAAGCAAGTGGGAGATCAGGAGATACAGACGTCGGATTTAAAGAGGGGGGAAGTGTGGGGACTTTCTGTGACTTTGCTATAAACTGACAGCGCTCACAGAGCTGTGCAGATGTGAGGGGGAAGGGCAGGGCGGTGCGGGCGAGAGGTGCCTGCATTTATCTCCTTTTAAACGCGCTGCTTTGCTTTCCTTTTCTTCTTTAAAAGCCACCAAGAACTGAGCTCGGCTCGGTGGATGTCGGGCTGTAGGATCTGATAAGGCCCAGCTCTCTAAAGTGCTGCGGAAGGGCTTCTCTCCAGCCTCTCTCCCGGCGTGCCTGCACATCTCCAGTGCCCCTGGGCGCCGGGGCTGTGCCGGGATGAGGCGGTGCCACCCGGGCACGGTCCCTCCGTGGCAGGTGCAGAGAGCTGGGGGTGCTGCGGGGCAGTCTGGCTGCGGCAGGGCAAGAGCAAGGAGAAGCCAAGGTCTGAACCCCGCACTGATGTAAAGCTGAGGCTCCTCTGGAGCCCCTCCAGCTTTGTGCGGGTGTAACTGAGACTGGAATCCGGCCCAGAGAGAGTGAAGCCGTTTGGCGATGATTAATACAGTAAAATGTGAAAGTTATGTATCAAGTGCGTTTCACGCGCCTCTCGCCTCGGGACAATTAGCATAAATTTAATAATTATTGCCCTGTGCCAGCAGCTGCTACCTAAGGAGCTGGGAGTGCTTTATGAAGGCTCATTAGCTGCTGCCCTGCCTGGGGGAGGTGGGTGATTAGTCTGCCCGTTTTACGGGGAGGAAAGAGGAACAGAGAGAAGCAAAGTGAGGTGGCCATGGTGTGGTACCAGAGAGGGCTGATCCCATCCCTCCTGCGCCTCCTCCAGCCCCACTTGGCTCTGACTGAGCTGTGTGGGCACAGCTGGGCGGGGGCTGGAGTAAGTTTGTTCTTTAGGCAATGCAGAAAATACTTAAAATTCAGGGTTTGCCGGTTCCCCGGTCCCCACTTTGCCAGGACATGGTTTCTTCTGCCTTGCACGTTTCCCCTCCGTGTTCAGAGTTGGTGAGGGCTGGTGGAAGTTGGTCACTCAGGCATCCTGATCCAGCTCCTTGACTGGAGACTTTCTGGATGATGTGGAGCCTCCCCTGTGGGTCACTCTGTGTCCATCTGCCCCGGGAGCTGCTCTCTGCTGGGGCTGGCACCCATTATCCTGTGTGAGCAACAGCAAACCACAGAGACAGCGCTGGCTCCCTGTGTAACCAGGGTGCTGCAGCCAAAGGGGAGCTGATCAGATACCAGACTCTTTTATCATGTTCCAGGGCACAGACAAAAGCTGGAAGACCAAGCCAAACCCTTCACCGACCGCTATGGAGAGCTGGAACGGCTGCGCCAGTCCATGAGAGTCACCCCAACAACACCCAACCCCCGTGGGTCCCTCAGCACCCCGAGCCACTTCGGCTCCCAGGCTCAGACTCCGATCCAAGGTAACCACCTGAGTGTCCCCGTGTCACCCCCGAACCCTCGTGCTGCTGGCATGGCTGAGTGGGAACAAGCTTCCCACTGGATGGGATTTTAGAGCTGGAGCACAGCTCTCCCCTGGTTAAGAAGCCAGGGAGGCGTTTGTATGGATTTCGTGACCTTGGAAGCCTTTTATGCACCCATTAAGTCACATTTTGCACCATTAGATTTGGGTTTTGAGGAACAACCGAGCAAGAGGAGTGCGAGGGAGGTGAGAGCAGCACCCTTTGAACCCAGCAGCTCCTCTGACATGAAGGCAGCCGCGCTATGGTTATGCAGCAGCCAGAGAGGCTGCTCCGTGCTTTACATGCTAATCCCAACGGTTTCTTATCATTGTGCGGGTGCCAAGTGTGGTGATCCCTCGCCCAGCTCCAGCATAATTCCCCACAAGGATGCACACCTGCATGGGCACACACACACACACACACAGCCTTTGCTCTTCCCAGATCTGCCGGCGGCAAAGAGCGCCCGAGTCCCTGGGCGTTCCCCAGGAATCCGCAGCTCGCTGCCAGGACAGGGGCAGGAATTGCCACTGGAGTTACCTGACAGAGATCAGGCTGCTAATCCTGGAATTTCAGCCTCAGACTAAGCCAGGCATTAAAATAGCTGCTGTGCTGCTCCTGTCTTTCTGCACAGGCAGATGCCACCAGGATGAGTTAAGAGACCATTCTCCCCTCCTTTTCTTTTCTGTGCTGCTTTTCCATGCACTTTTAGTCTCGTTGGTTCTTTTCCTTCAGAAATCAGCAGAGATACTAACAGGGCTTCAAGGAATAGCATTCAACCTGTCTGTATTTGGAATTTTGATGAGAAGTGACCCTTCTGGGAAAGTTTCATAGAAAAAGCTCCCCAAACCATCATGCTGTGTTTTCAGAAGGGATATGGTTGTTTGAAAGCCTCGGTGTCATGGGCAAAGGGGGAGCTTTGGCTGTAAAAACATGTTTGAAAATGTTAACCTGAACTGTAAAAGCTGCACTGCTCCTCCCAACCCCAAATTACAGAGAAAATTTAATTTATTTCTCATTGAAATGCAAATCTCCACGCTTGGAATTTTCATTGATATTAGCAGGGTTTATGAGAAGAACACGGGCATTTTGTGTAGGATTATCACTTGGGATATTTTTTAAAAAGCAAGAGAGAGAGAAAGAGTTTTCTAGGCTTGTCCCATTGGCCACACCATAAAGAAAGAGATTCTTGAGGGAAGAAAAAAAAGATTTGTATTTTAAATTAGCACAGCCCCCTGCAGTGCCAGAAACCCAAAGAGCATCGTTTGGAGCGAAGAATCAGGTGATGACACAAATTCAACAAGAAAAAAAATGGAGTTGGCCACAAGCTACCGCCCCTGCCAAATTCCCAAATGTCAAGTGACAGCAGGAGTGGAGACACACAAAATTAGCCTCTGAAATCATTCCTGCGGAGTGAATCCGAAGTCCCAGGAATGCTGCAAAAGGCGGTTTGTGCACGCTCTGCTCTTGGCTCCCTTGTTCCCAAGTCAGAGGAACCGTCTTAAAATGACTGTGGGTTCCTACCAGCGTAACTCGGAGCAGGACCAGCTCAGTAATTTTCATCTCAGCCCTGTCCTTTTGACACAGCTCTGGCTAAGACCAATCATAATCATCATTTTAAAAACCCCTCTTTCTCTCGCACACACACGGCTTATTCACAAAGATCATAATTTTTACCCGAGCAAGTGGAGCCCGGCCCGTGCCAAGAACAACACGGGAGTTAACAGGCCTGTAATTCTCACGACTTGGCACGTTCTTGGGTAACACACAGGAGAGGTTGATTAGTGGGAAGCAGAAGGAGATACCAGCGGGGAGGGGCGATGGGGCAGGCTGGGGTTCATCCGGCCCCCGCTATCTTTTATGGGGTGCTTCCCAAGGTTAATGTTTTTAGCATCCCTGTGAAGGGATTAAGAGGGGGACAGGGAGGTTTTTCCCTCCACCAGTGCCCAGCTCGTGTGCTGGGGGTGCTCAGCCTCCCTGTTCTGCACAAACTTCCTAATCTGCTCCTGGCAAAAGCAGGCTGGGAGCTGGGATGCTCAGGAACAGCCTCGGCCACTGCAGGGGGATCCCAGCACCTCAAGTCCCTGAGCACGGCACGTGGAGTTTGGGTTTTTAGGCAGGCAGGGGACAGTGTTTATCTTTGGGGGAACTGGGGTTCTTGGGAGATGTCTCTGCTCTGGCCCAGTCCAGGCTCTCCTCCCGAGGAGGGAAAGCTGTGGCTGTGGTGGAGATCAAGGCAAGGACACCACAGGGAGTGGGAGAAGGGTCTGGCCCTCAGCCACTCGCAGAGGCTTTCAGTAAAGCAGCCCCTGGAGGTTATAAATAGCCCCCATGTAAAATGATCATCCTGAGGTTAAATGGTCTCAAACCAAAACCCTCCCGGTAAGAGAAAGCCGATGGTTTCTGAAGGGCATGCCAGGAAATACGGGAGGAGAGAGCAGCTCCCAGCCAAGCGGGTGGGATCCTGCTCTCTCCAGGGTCAGGGGATTTCAGTGGCCTGGCCTTGCCCCACTCAGATGGGCAGAGACTTGATCCCTTCCCATGCCTGTCCCCAAATGGGATGGACACTGCCTGCACACACCAGATCTCGTGCCCAGTAGTGCTGCTCTGGGGGTAATCAGGGTAACTCTGGGTTCACCTCCTGTAGCTGTGATGAGAATCTGGCCCAGTGCTGGGCAGGTCAGGCAGGCAGACCCCCACACCATCCAGCTCTGCTCCCCTGCCTTCACCCAAGCAGAGCCTCTGTTGAGGATTTGGCCCAACGCTTCTCCAGAGAGGTCTGGAAAATCTGAGTGTTTGCAATCCCAGCTCTGCCATCCCTGCAGAGAGACACCAAGCTGTCATTAGGATGGCTTGAAATGGTTCCTTATTACGGGGCACGCGAAGCCAGAGCCTTGCGTGCCTGCTTCAGTTGAGTTTTGCCTTTTAGCTCAAAAAAGCCATGTAGCTCTCAGAAGTGAAGCAAGATGTTAAAGGGACTTCTGCTGTCTGCCTTCAGCTGCCTCTCGGGGCCCCCTGGCTCAGGGGAGGTGGGCTGGTGACAGACACACGCCCTCCCCAGGAGCAGCCCCCAGTTCTCTGTGTCCTCCCTTGCCTGTGTTTCAGCAGTGGCTCAGGCTGAACCATTTTGTTCCCAGCACAGAAGAGCAGGACTGCCCACGCTCGAGTTCTGTGGTGGAAACATCTTCAACCACTCAAAAGCAGTTGTGTGCCTTGTCCAGCAGCGTGGAGGGGCCTTGTGCTCACCAGGACAATTGCAAAAGGATTTCAGATTGGATCTCCTCAGTACCGGAGCGAGCTGTTTTGATTGATGCACTTCACGTTCCCCCACACACTCTTCTTTTTGCTCCAGAGAAGCCAAACTCCCCTGATTTCACAGAGAGGAGAGTAAACGTCAAATCCTTTTGCAAGCCTCTCCTAGCCTTAGTGCCTGCTGAATAGTTTTTGGGAGACTCTGTGTTCGCTGGTGAAGAGCTTCAGATCTCCTGATCTGGAATTTCCTCAGCTTCATTCCCAATGCATTACTTCAGGCCAGCCCAATATTTTTATCATCAGCAGAATGCTTCATCATATGCCTTTAAAGTCTTTCTCTCTCTTTTTCTTTTTAAATATACATTTTTAAAGTATTACATTACTTTTAAGAAGCCTCTTGGCATAGGCAGCAAGTGCCCCTATTGTTTCCGAAATGCAACGTGGCTGCTCTGAGGTTAAGTCCTGAATTATGGGCCCAGCAAATACACTGAATTGCTGCTTCCTAATCCCTGTCCAGATTGACTTATGGTTTCTTTAAAATATCCGTTTCTTAATGGATAAAAACATTCTACCACGGGCAGAGACTAAATTGTTTCCAAAGGAAGCTAGGCAAGCATTAGTGGGAAAAAAACATATTGTGGGATTCAGCTTCAGCCTCAAAGGAAGGAACATGCTCGAGATGGGTTTCCTGCCTGCTTTCAGGCTTCTGTGTCTATCTTTAAACTGCTTTTCTGCTCCCCTCCTTTACATTTGTGATGTCCCTCCAGTGAATTTGGCATGGAAAAGTCACAGATGAACCACAGAGCAGTGCTGGGCAGGAGCTTACCCCAGGACAGAGTCCAGGCACCCGTCACCACTGCGTTTGTGCCCTGGTTGTGTGGCCGCTCCCCAGCCACATCTTAGGGTGCTGCTCCCCTACAGAACAGCAAGAAGCCCCACAGAGTTTGCCTCAGGGGTGCCACCCTGCCTTTAACACGGGATTTTCCAGCTGGGATGTGCAGTGCCAGACTCAGAGCGGGGTGGGGAGCCCCCAGCCCGGGTGCTGCTGCCTTGCCGGGCTCCTCCAGCCCCCTGTGCCATCACCCCTCATCCCACTGTGGGATTCCCATGGCAGACGTGGCCTGGCCCAAACCTGCTCGGCAGGCAAGGTGGTCTAGCTGCAGGCTGGGTTGTAAATCCAACAGCTTCCTTTTATGTAGTCAGGGCTTGTTAATTTGTTTTAATACCCTTTGACTAGAGGTAAAGAGCAAAGCGCAGGCAGGGCGGAGGGGAGTGCCTGCGATGCCCGCTCAGCCCACCCACCCGCTCCAATTAGCACCGTTATTCATTAGCTCGGCGGGATGGAGCGGCGGGGACTGCGGGATGCGCCGGGCAGGGGAATGCGGGCAGAGGGCTCTGGGATGAGCGAGGCTGTGCCGGAAGCTGGGAGAGCTGGGCTTGTTTAGTCTAGCAAAGGGCAGGCGGGAGCGGAGCTGATTGCTCTGTGTAAATACATCGAGGGGGGAAACACGGCCAGGCAGAGGAGCTGATATAAGCTCTGGAGGACACTGCAGGCACAGGACGTGGGGCTGAACTGGTTCTGCATAAATCCACACTGGAGTTAGGAGCAGGGATCTCCTCTGAAGGATGGGTCCAGAGGGTTGGAGCATCCCAATGGATTTGGAAGGGTTTGCAGAGGGGGTTGAGATGCGGTGCACGATTCACTGAGCTGGGAACACCTGGGATTTTCCCTGCTCTGCTGCTGCCCAGCGTATTTGGGGTGGGAGAGGACCCAGCAGCTGGGTTTGTGCTGCTCAGCAGGGTGAGTCTGGAGCCGCGTGTGCGTGTGCACGGCAGCACACGCTGTTCGGGGAGAATCACAAAACTGAGCAGCCAACGTGCTTGGCAGTGTTGAGGTGGTGCCTGGCGATGCTGTGATAAGGACATGTGTGTTGTTGTGTTTTGGTTTGGGGTTTGCGTTATTTTCAGGCTCTGCAGAGGAAGTCCGTGCACGCAGTTTGTGAGCTGGTTCTATCAGATACAGAGCAGTGCTCCATGGGCGTGTTAGCAACGGATGCTGTTCACACCCTCCTTTTTTTTTTTTCAACACCTCCCCTCCTCCCCCAAAATATATTTTGCTCTATTTTACGTGGGCTGGGAGGAAGGGGCCGTTTTCTTTTTTAGTTGGCTCTGACTTGGAAAGAAATGAACTTGTTAACATACGTGACAGAGGCGTGAGAGCGCGCCTGCATGCGTGGGTGGGGAGGAGAGTGGCGCCTTCTCTAGAGATGAGCTGGGCTTCATAGATCAGATGCATCTCATGCACCTTCCCATGGAGATTCTCTCCTTCCCTTGGCCACCTGCCTCTCCGTGCTCCCACGTGGAGTTATTGTGATCAGGGGAAGGAAGGGGAGAGGGACAAAGATCAGAAAAATGCTTAAAGATGGCTCGGAGGTGACAGAAATGAGCAGAAGAATCCAGCCAAAGGTATATCCAGAGTGGGAATGTCTGTCCTCACTCATCACACACATGCTGGTGTGCTATATACAGAAGCATAAAGTATCATTAATGTTTACATTGTCGTCAATCATTGTGGAGTAAGACAGGAAAGGAGGGCTTTTTCCCCTGGGATAGATTTTTCATGACAATTTTGCAAGGCACACATATGCATAGAATTAGAACAGAGATCTATGGCCAGGCTGAAGATATTTTATATTCTATACACTTGGAGAGTGCCACGCTATCAAGTTCCCTTTAAATTCCCTTTATTCTCTGTGTGTCTCACACACTGTGAGTATTTGTTGTGTAACACCCACACAAGCTCAGGTTTATTGCTGACTGGGTTCATCAACCACGGCGTGCTCCCCACATCTCTAAGGTGGGGACCAGGTGGTATCTGGGGTGCTGAGGAGCTGCTCAGGTTCCACACGTCGCTGTCTGGCCCCAGACAATCTGATAGTGATGGTCCTGCTGTACATCAGGCCCCGCTGCTGTGCTCTGCCATGTGCCCAGGGTCAGCTGGTTTTCTGGGTACCATTGCAGCACTGAAGAGGTCCTGACGTTGCTTTTGCTGCTCTTTTTTTCCCTCCAGGCAGAGTAGATGTGTTCCTGGGTTAGGAGGTAGTGGCAGCACCCACTGCTCCTCTGGGATGGATGCACATCAATCCCTAAAAACATCTACAGGGTCCATTGCCTCATCTCCTGGAAGGCTTCCAGGGACCTCAGAGCAGATCCACCAGCCCTGACCCTGCCAGGGTGCAGAGACCAGTTCCACTCCATCCAAGGCAGCTCCCAAACCCAACGTGGTCTGAAGGGAGGCGGCTGAACACACCCAGAGAAACCTCTGTGGTTGGCAGCCTCACGAACCAGCCCTTCCCACCTCATGGCCAGCCCTTGCCACCATGACCCAGCTGAGGTTTGGGGCATTTCTTTGCATTCATCTCCTGGCCACCCACCCAAGGAAAGACCTGTATTGTCTCTGAGGCAGAGAGAGGGCTGCTGTGTCACTGCAGCGCTGTTGTTTTATCTGGAAAGGGGCTGAGCAGCTTTCAAAGCATGTTTCTATCCAGGCCCACGTGTTGGGGGGGGACTTGGGGGTCCTCAAAAGGTGCAAATTGCAGCTGCACAATTAAATCATGGGGTGTGTCCCGGCCTCTGCGATCCCCGGGGCAGCTCAGCCCTAAGGAGGAGACAGTGGCATTACTAATCAGGGCTTTGACCTTTACATGGCTTTTATTTAATACACATTCCACACTTCCCCAAACTCCCATCCAAAACATTGACATTTCCGCTGATAGATTGGGTCAGATTTTGGAGTAGTTGGGGGACTCAATTCACTCTTACAATGGTTAAATTCTTACAGCTAAATGGGCTTATTCAGTTAGTGCAGCAGCTGGTGTGATTTTGAGAAGAAAATAAACATTTCCTTCAAATATTTTGATTGGCAACTGGACAACTGAAGTACTCAAGCTCGGATTGCCAGGGTCCAAAAAAGCAAATGGGGGCTGGACGGCGAGTAAGCGAGGGAAAATCGTAGTAAATCCTCGGAGGCAGCACTACAGAGCAGATGTGTGTGAGATGTGCTGGGGAAGAGGACAGCAAGATGGGGTTTTTAAGACCCATTTTCAGCTGTGATTCCAAAGGGAATGCAGGGTCTGTGGGTGCAGCTTCACCCACTCCTTGTTCCTTGCCCCAGGTTGCTGTTTGATCCTGGCTGTGACAGAGGGTCCTTGCTGCTGAGTTAGGTGGTTATGGAGGGCATTAATGGCCATGTTTTATTTGGATCTCGCTGGGGTTGTTTCAGTGGAGATTTTCTTGGATGCAGGGCAGGGGCTGGGGCTGTGTGACTCTGATCTGAGGCAGCCAGGATGGAGGAGCAGCCCTGAAGTCAAGGAGATGGGATGGAGGGGAAAACTTGGGGCCAGGACCAAGATGGAAGGGGCAGTTATGAGGTCACAGCACGGAGGTGGAGAGACAGTTGTGAGGTGAAGGAGATGGGATGGAAGGGCAGCCCTGAGGTGGGGACCAAGATGGAGGGGAAACCCTGAGGCAAAGGAGCTGGGAAAGAGGGGAAACCCTGAGGTGATGGAGCCAGGATGGAGAGGTGCTGAGGTGGAGAGACAGTTGTGAAGAAGGGAAGGAGACAGGGCAGAGGGACAGCCCTGAGGTGAAGGACACAGAACAGAGGGGCTGCCCTGAGGCGAGGACCAAGATGGAGGGGGAACCCTGATGTGAAGCCCACGGGACAGAGGGGCAGCCCTGATGTGAAGCACAAGGGACAGAGGGGCAGCCCTGATGTGAAGGACACAGGACAGAGGGGCAGCCCTGATGTGAAGGACACAGGACAGAGGGGCAGCCCTGATGTGAAGGACACAGGACAGAGGGG
>VZUI01062086.1:0-110248 GCA_013401135.1 Cettia cetti
CTTCCATTAGCCCTTCCATTAGCCCTTCCATTAGCCCTTCCATTAGCCCTTCCATTAGCCCTTCCATTAGCCCTTCCATTAGCCCTTCCCTGCCAGCCCTCTCCTGGCCGTGCCGTCGTTCCCGTGTCAGTGCCGCGCCACTGCGCTCGGGCAGCGCGTCAGGAGCAGCCACGCTGCTCACATCCTCCTGCCTGGGCGTTATCCTTGATGTTTCGCCTCTGGCAAAAAAAGAATTTGTTTGCTGATTTGGTGACACTTGGGTTTTCTGATGCTTAACTTTTTTAGGATGTGTTTGTTAGTGTGTGTCCAGGGAATCAACAGGCTCCCGGAGAGGGTGAGATGGCGCAGTGCATACCGGATAGGTGCAGCTGTGAAATCCAGGTGTTTGCCTGCTGACTCAGCTATTCCTGCCGTGGTGCCCAGCCTGGTGGAGCCGTTGAACTTTGGGTTTCAGAGAGGGCAAATCGAACCTCGGTTTATAATCTGGCGCTTGCTTGGGAAACCTTTCTTCAGGTATTCATGCCTCTGCAAGCACACTGGTGTAAGTCTTGCTTCAGGAAATAATCCAGTTAAATATTGTCCATTTGGCCAGTCTAGGGAATGTGTTCCAGAGGATTCACTTGGCCCACAGCTCGTTTGGAATAGAGGTGTGTATTTCAGGCTCACAAAGAGGCTGTGCCAGGTAGGATATAAATGCTGAGACCAAGCAAAGACAAAAATGTTTCAGCCATGCAGCCAATGCCATTAAAGAACTGCACCAGGCTTCATTTTTTTGTAATTTTAAAATTTTTATGTTAAACTTGATATATGTAAGAGGAGTTCCATGGCTAGTTTATCTCTAAGAGAAGATACATCCTGGTCACAGAGGATGTTCAGGAAGAGCTTGCTTGGGAGGGTGGGTGATGATGTAGGACAACAGGAATACCTGAAGCTCTCAGGGATATTTCAGGACACCGCATCCTTTGGCTGAGGATCTGAGTGAAGGGGCACTCTTGAGTGTCCTACACAGCAAACATTATTCAAGAGTGCTGTGATACAAGTGTATTATGTTTGTATGCACACATGTATAGATATAAAAATACCTTTTTCAGTGTTCACTTCAGTGCAGTTCCTGTTCCCAAATAATAAATTAAAACGTGAGGAAAGGTTTTCTTTCTTTAGCAAAAAACATAAGGTGCTTTTATCAACAGCCATGGAAAGCAAATGGGAAAAAGCAACCCAAAATATTCCAGATGCATACTTGAAGGGTTGCTTTTGCTTCAGAATATATATGTGTACAGATGAGCTGTCAGTTTGTAGCTTTTTATTTGGATAAAACTAGCAAGCTATATGCAAGCCTGCAGCTGACTGCTAAAATACAAAGAGTTTGCAGAAAGTGGATTATAAACTAACTGGACTTCAGATTTGAAAATCCAGATTGTGATTTTTATATACTGAGGTTGAATTTGGGAAGGCATAGATGTTGTGTGATTTTACATACCTTTCACTGTTCAATGCTGGAGTCAGGATTGAGGGGTGAGGAGATGCTCATGTTGTAGTTGAGCAGTTGCAAAGGGAGTGTATTGAAGAGATGTTGCTTTAACTTAAATGAAATTTAGGAATTACTAGGATAAGGTTTTTCACCCAGGAGGTGGTTGGGCACTGGAACAGGCTCCCCATGGAAGTGATCACAGCACCAAGACTGACAAAGTTCAAGAAGTATTTGGACAGTGCTCTCGGGCACATGGTGTGACTCTTGGGGAGGGTGCTGTGCAGGACCAGGAGCTGGACTTCAGTGATCCTTGTGGGTCCCTTCTGTCACATCAAATAAAACAAAAAACTTTTCCAAACAGTGTTAAAATTATAATATAAAAGCAAGTCTTTAATTGAAAGCCTTCAAGGTGCACAAGATGGTGATTTGTACATGTGATACAGTAATTCTACAATTTTTATAACGATAGTTGATTAGTATACCTATGGAATATTGTCCAATTAGAAGTGCAGTTGGGTTAGATAATTTCCCCCCTGGGATCAGCCCCATTGGAGCCTCCCCCTGCCCCCTCCTAACTCTACATTTTGTTATGTCTATGATACATGGTGCAAAATAAAGTGTCCTTGCTAAACTAGGAGGCAAGACTAAACAGAATTTCAAGAAGGCATCAATAGGAGTTTGTTAGCTGTGAGAAAGGGAGCTGGAAAAGTACTAGAAGTTATAGCTATGTATTAATAATCTACAAAGCTACAAATACATGAAGAATACATAAACCCAAAAATCTTCAGGCATCACTTCTAACTCAGGGGATTCCGTGATTCTTTGAAATCTTTTTCTTCTTGTAGGTTTGAGCTGTGGAACTTCTCTATCTGCTATCATTAGTAATTTTGTTTGATCAGTAGTAGAACCTCTCAAAGGCTCTTCCACAAATGCAAAACATAAGGGCCATCTCCATTTACCCTGCACAAATATGTGGGACAGAGCCAGGCTTGATAGGAACTTCAGGAATAAAACTGTTCATCCCACCAACATTTTCAGTTGTTGATTATTCCTTTGAGCTCTGCTTCCAGTATTGGGGGTTTATTTAGTGAGTCAAAGACAACTGTCCTAGTGCCTGCAGATATCTCTTGATATCTGGTGCTGCTGGCCACTGAAGTGTTACAATACACTAGCTGGGGTCACTTTGGTAAAATTCTCTAGTGATAATTCAGTCTTGAAACAAAGGTGCAGAAATCAAGGAGGGCAATATTGGTGTGTTTTCATTGTGTTCTGCCCTGCAGGGTCTGTTTGGTGTTCCAGAACTGAGCTGTCCAGAAGGATTTCAAGAAGCACAGCACAAAGCATTGCAAGAATCGGAACAGCTCGTCCAGAAGGCCTGTTCAACACCACCTGGGCCAGAGACTGTAATGATCTTTGATCAGCTTTCAGATAGCTTGTGCAGAGTAGCAGACTTGGTACGTTACTTTTTTTTATTTTTACATAAATTCTCTTAAACTGGCTGAGCTTATGCCGTGGTCCATTTTAGGATTTTTTGCACTGAAGTAAATCAGAGCAGCTCTGTGAAATTTTGTGTTGAGACAGAAAATTAAATTGATTGAAAGTGAATTACAAAGGCTTTTACCAAATGATAGCTAAGTACAAATCCTGTCAAACTGTCCAGTTATTTTTAAGACAGATGCCAACCACAACAAGAAAAACAACAGTGAAATCATCTGCTGCAATATTAATACATAAGCTCTGCAGCCTCAGTTATATTGTGGAGAAGAGGGATTTAATTTCAGAGTTAAAGTTGGAGTGGCAGTGCACATGTTTTAAGTTGTGATCATTTATAGGTGAAGGTCCATAAAGAACTTTCAGAATGAAGGCAGCAGATGAAACCCAACAGTATCACTTTTTTATTAACACAAGAAAAAGGCAGCAATTCTTAGATTGCAATTTTTGTGGTCCAAAGATTTAGAGTACTTGGTCTGATATTCTGCATCACTAAATTTTAAGTTTAATAAAGCATTTCATATTGCTCTCTGGAAGTTTGCACAAAGTAGGTCTTTTATCAAAGCATCATTCTTTGGTTGAAGGAAGCAGAACCAACCTTCATACTGAAATCAGTTCTTAGTGAATAGGTTTTTTGAGGTCACTTGGGTTTTCACATTTGAATGTCTCTGTGTGTTTTCAGTTCTCCAGTCTTGTTTCTTATTCTTTTGTAGATTTAAGACATCTTTTGTGCCAGGCACTTTTTCCTTCTGGAAGTACTTACAAGCTCTGTCAAGTCACTAATTCTCTTATGTTTTGTATAGACTATGCCTAATTCTGCTTAATCAATCAATACCTAAGTAAAACATTGATGTCACAATTCAATGGCCATAGTTTTGTATCAGTTTGCTGAGTTAAAATTATCCCCTTTGTGCTATATTCAAGCTTTTTATGTTTATAGATGCACAGCTTGCAGAACTGTCTGGAAGTTATTTGATGATTGTTATCTGCTGTTAGGAATTTTGATAGCTGTTATTCAGCACCTTTTCTGTCAGTATTATACAGGATTTTAAAAAGGAATTCTAAGAAGTAAAAATTTTAAGTGTGTAACATTTCTAAGGCTGCCTTTTCAACAAAACAGCAATCATATTTTATACTGTCAGCTTGTTGCATATACTTTCTGTAAAACTGTGCTTAATATCTTCAATATATTCCTAGACTTTAACTATATTCCTGATCTTTTAAGTCTATCATTTCAGTGCTAAAACCACCCTGAATTCATGTCAGCAGTCCTGGAAGCTCTTAGCTCCCCAGCCCCTTTCAGCATCCTTTTAGCTTTATGAACCCCCTGAAGTACTTGGAGATTTACAAAAAGTCAGTATTTCTTCCTATTAGGCAATACACACATTTGGTCATGTGCTTTCTTCTTAACCAGAAAATTTAGTTTTAAAAATATTTTTTAGTAACATTTAAGTATGTTGTAGTTCTCTGTTGTAAGGACTCCTAAGATACACCCTACTTAAAATGTTTTAAGAAATGTGTGAATTAATGATGTTTATTGGAAAGACATAGGCATGCTTTAATAATTGTCAGCAAAGTTTCCCAATTTCAGCTTTATGTTTAGACAAAAAAAAGCAAATTCTACAAAATTATTTCACAGAACTGTAGAAACAAATGTTAATATAAATGGAACTGCTTGAATGCAATTTATTTATGAGCCAGAATTTCTTTTTATTTGTCTTTTTGCCTCACTGTTTTCTTCTTCTGTTGTGTTAGGCTGATTTTGTAAAAGTTGCCCACCCTGACTTTGCATTCAGAGAGGCTGCTGAAGAAGCTTGCAGGAGCATTGGTACCATGGTAGAGAAGTATGTTTTCTTTTTTTTGTTTGTTTTTTTTTTTTTTTTTCATATGCAGCTTTAAAAATTACTATATGATCATCCGTGAAAACAGCAATCAACAACAAATATTTGTGCATGGTAACAAAGTGTCAGTCTTCTGTTACAGATATTTAAGGGGTTAGTTTTGTTACAGTATCTCATAAAAGGTTTTTCTTTTTCACTTGCAGTTTATGACTCCTTGTCACTTGCTGAAGTGACATTTTTCTAGGACTTATGACAATTCTCTAGTGTTTGTAAAGTTTATGTACAAAATGCTTGAAAGTGGATTTCTCAGGACTTTGATTAAGCACACCATGTATAACAATATGACTTTAATATCTGAATACCATATCAGATAAAAAATTTGTAAGAAATTGCATATTATCTTGAGAGGCTTGTAAACTGTTGTGTGCATGTGTTTCATTGCCTGCCATATCCCACCTGGGAGTGCAGGATAACATGCCAGCAAATCCAGTGGACACAGTGCTGTCTGCATGGGTGCTTGGTGTGTGGAAATGTTTGGAGATGGTAAAGCTCTTAGTCTAGCCCAATGGCAGTCGGCAGCACGTTTATCTGATGGCAAACTTGAGCATGGGTTTTCCTTTAAGGGAGTCCTTTCAAAGTAAGGATTAGAAAACCATTCTCCCGCCTTTATGCTTGCACCATGATTATCTTTGTTCATAAAAAAAATAAGCAGTCAGTGTTAGACTTGCTCATATTGCCACAAAATACCATCCAAAAGTATTTTTCTGTCAGATGCACAAGGCCTGTTTCCGTGCTGGTTTGTCCATACATGGTCTGTACAGAAATTTTCCACTTTTTAACTGTGATTGTGAACCAGAAAACATTTTGAAAATATGGTCCTTGCCTCTTAATGTTGTTTCACTAAATATTGCCTTTGAATGAGTAAATCCAAGAAACTGAGATATTAATGTCTGTTGCTAATGCAGGATTCTTTTACTCTGTATCTTTTCAGATTAAATACAGATGTTGAACTGTGTCAGAGTCTGAGACGTGTGCTAGCTGATGAAACTGTAATGAGTTCCTTAGATCCAGAAACCAGGTACTTATTAATACTTAGAGATCTTTCTAGATTATAAATAGAATCTTGTAGATTTAGATTCTTAGTTGGTATGTATTGTTCCTTATTGTACTTATATTTTATGTTTTCTTAAATTAATAAATGCAACTTTTGGAAAACACACCACATCTCCATTATTAATTTATTAGTCACTACCAAATTACCTGCACAGGAGTTAGGAAGTTTGTAGCTGTGTAATATTGAAGAATGTCTGTGGCTGTAGAGCACAAGATATATTTATGCTGAATAACTGAGATCTTACAAGAACAAAAAAATGAAAACTTAAGATTTTCTTCAATAATATTCTTTTGATTAAAATTATATACTACACTGTGGTGTGTATATCAATGTTTTTAGGAATATAATTATGGAACAGACTATATGACTTGATTTCACTTTATGGAAGTTTATTTATATTTTTCAAAATCAGATTAGCAGTATATTTATTGAAAGCTTACTTTATGATTGTTGTAATAGGTTTTATTTGCTGTTTATGCAGTTACAGTTTTGAATTATTTATTCACTGACACAGTTAGACAAGCTTAATGTGTAAGTTGTTTCCTTCTTCCTTCTTTCACCACTATCAAGAATGTTAGATTTGGAAAGGTATTTTTCTGATGCTAGGATAGATGAACTGTGAAAGGAAATTAAAATGATAATTTGCACAAATTTGTTGAACATCTAGATTAAGGTACTGGAATTATTTTGAAGGATATTGTCAAAGCAGATGACTAAACTAAGAACAAAGAACAAATTGTTTCTCACTGAGTAAATTGTTAAGGACCTAAAACATAGGAAATCTTTGTCCTTAATAAAAATATGGATATAATTGTGGCATTATTCTCTGTGAAAGACATGAAACATAAATAACTGCTAAAGGCAAAATCTGTTAAGAAATGATGCTTACTATCAAATGAGGCTATTTTAACAGGGATTTACTGTATTTTTAGGCGAGTGGCAGAACTTTTTATGTTTGATTTTGAGATCAGTGGCATTCATTTGGATGAAGAAAAGGTAATTTTTGGCTACCATGTATGAACAGAAATTTGTCTGTCTATAGAAGACCAGATACTGAAACATGTGGGACGTGAAATCATGTGATTCTGGGTCAGTTTGTCCTGTGTAGAATTTTGTCACCTTAGAAGTGATGAATTTTGTTTATTTTAAATCACTTCTAAAGATAGTTTTTAGATGGTTGGTTGTTCTTCCTAGTTTGGTCCTCATCATTCTTTTCTGTTCTGAGGAGTTATAAGCAAATCCTGGGATCCTATTTTCTTTCTTTGGTGTCTGCATCAGATATTTAAAATAGCTACCCAGCTGTCAGAACAACATTTACAGAGAGGGAAAAGCAGCACTCTGTGCACCTTTGATGGCAGGTTAATCAAGTGAAGTGTATGAGAAGCAATCAGGTGTGTGTCCAGGCACTCTTGGGGTGCTCACATAAACAGAAGTTGTACAATCTTGTTCAAAATTGAATATCTGGGGATGGTCTGATTACCTGTCTTGGAGCTTTTACATTCTTTTGCAGTACTTAGTGATGGATTTTCCAAACCCAGCGGCTTACACCATGCTTTGTGGTATGGATGCTCTGTCTGTTGATAGTTCATGTCATTGTATGAAGTTAATTCCTTGTTCATTGGAGTCATCCCCACCAAAAAGATCTGTACAAAAGCTCTTCTACCAGATTGATGCTATAGAGTTATTCTGAAGATCATGGTTTTGATGGTGTTTTGTGACCTAGAAAATGGTTCTAGAATATATTTTTACAATTACTTTGCCAAAGATCAAACCTGAAACTTCAGCTCTGGGGTTTATGTCTGATTTGACTATTGGTTCTATGGTGCTTCACCTCCTTTCAGTTACAGTTTCATTTATTTTTGCACATTTTCCACTTCCTCCCCTGCCTATCCCACTTTTCTTGTTTGCTGCTCAGTGTTTTATTTCAATTCTCATTTAAGACTTTAGAAATCCTTCCCTGTTGTAAGTTGAAGTTTACTTCTGCCACAGAGAATTTTTGCTTTTTAAAATAAAACTCAAAGATATATTTTCAAGAGAAAGGGTAGGAATGAGAAGACAGAGATCATGTTATGTCATTCTTTGGACTTTATAAGTTATGTTGTATCTGTACCCTCAGCCTTTGTTTTTTTGAGCTGTGAACCCACAGACAGCAGAGACTATACTCTACTAATGTGAGCAAGTTCACTGGAGCAAACCTTGCATGATTAAATGTTTGAAATACTGTAATGGTGGTGATAAAACTCTGAATCGCAAACTCCTACGAGAAGAATTGAAATACTGTAAATAGTTTACAGTCTCCAGAAAACAACACCATACAAACAGGAAAAGGAGAACTTTAATTCTATATCTAATTTAGGGTATTTCTCTCAAAGATGCTTCTTTTTTTTTTTTTTTATGCAGTGTTTTACATAGCAATCAGTTACAAGGTAGCAAAACTTCCGTAAATTCTACTCGAACTCCACTGTACATTTTCTTACTGCAGAAACATAGGCTTTTTCTTTGAAATTTCAATGCTTTATGAGCATCTGATCTTGTTGACTTGCCCTGCATTATAACTTTGTTGATTCTGTAGGTGTAATCTTTAGTGTTGTATTTTCTGCTTCATTTTTGAAAGAGTCTTCTAAGGTTTAAAAACTTTCATTCTGTTTGTACCATGTTTGAAGATGTTATTTTGTGCTTTATTTTTCTTACAGCGTAAAAAGGCAGTCGACCTCAACGTCAGAATATTGGATTTATGTAACGAATTTCTGATAGGAACCCACATTCCCAACAAGATTGACAAACATGTTCTGCCAGAGCATATTCGGTATAATTTTACAGCTGAAGGCAATTACTTACAAGTGGCTGGTCTACATGCTGATTGTCCTGATGATCTGGTTTGTATTCCCTGACTTTACTTTGGCATCCTCTGTAGCAGAAGTGCATAGCAGTTATTTGACTTGTTAGTGAGGCCTGTGGTTTGTGATTATGCTGTTATTACTTATAATGAAAAACTTTCATATGAATGTAATGATGGCATATTTGATAGTAGCAGGTATGAAATAATGGCTGTGCAGATCCTGAATGGCTGCAGGAAGAAGAGGGCAGAATACAGACTTAGGATTTTAGGCAATCACACTTCAGTTTATTCAGAGGTGGGATCCCAGGAAATGCAGTTCTGAAGGGTAAAGGAGCTCAAGAGACAAGGTAGTTCTCTGAAGGCGGCATCCTCCAAGCATGTGAGAGTATTGAGATACTCAGTATTAGTGAATCCTGATCCTCAGAAAGCCAAGCAGATGTACCAGGAACCAGGCTTGACAAGCAGACAACTCTGAACAAAGCTTCATCTCCAAAAGATAGCATATGAGGAGTGGAAGCAGGTATGAGATCCAGGGGAGGAATGTGGAAACATTGCCTGTATGTGTAAGGATGATGTTGGGAAGGTCAAAGCTCAACTGCAGTTGTGACTTGGAAGAGACATCAAAAGCAATGAGAGCAATTACTGCTGCATTGGTACGAAAAGCCTGAGCAAGGAAAACATGGACTCAGTGCTGAGTAAGATGGGTGACAGTGACAGCAGACAGATAAGGCTGAGATGCTCATCACTTTCTTTTATCTCAATGCTCATCAGTCACTTTAGTCCAAGGAAAGAGATTACAAGTTTGGATTGGTGGGCAGCCAGATGGGTAAAAACACTGATTTCATGATCAGACTTAGAGAGTGGTGGTTGAAATGCAGCCTACAGTAAGACTGGTAATGGAAGAGCTCTTTCAGGGGTCTGTCCAGGGTCCCCTGTTTAACTCCTTTAGCAGTGACGTAGAGGAAGTGACAGAGGGCTTGCCTACCAGAGTTGCAAGAGAGAGCAAATAGGGAAGAACAATCAATACACTTGAAGGTCAAGGCTGACACCCAGAGTGGCCAAAAAGCTGGAATAACGGTTCAATGGCAGTCTTACATAATTCAAAAAGGACAAGAGCAAAATCATACAGCTGGAAATGGAGAATTCCTGGGTATAGGACAGGCTGGCACTGCCTGGCCGGGTCAGATCTGTGGCAAAGGCCCACAGTGTTGGTGAGCAGCAAGCTGAGCATGAGCCAGCAGTGACCCTGGCAGCAAAAGGGGCCAACAGCATCTGGACTTCCCTCAGAGACTGAGGGAAGAGATTATAGCCCCACTCTTCAGGAGTGTCTTCAACAGAGGCCACCAAGATGGGCAGTAACTGGAGTGCTTGCACTGTGAGGAAGGGCAGAAGAATTTGGGCTTGTTCACCCTGTAGCAGAGGTGGCTTGGGGGGACCCTGGCAGCAGCCTGCCAGTACCTACAAGGATGGCATGGAGAAAATAGAGCATGACAGGAGAACAAGTGTCAAAAGGCACAAGTTGAGATGAGAAATGCCGGCTGGAGAAGTTTTTCCTGCTGATGATACCCAAGCAGTGAAATAGTGAGGTCATGCTGTCTGTCTCATATGTGCGGGGTTTCAGAACCAGACTGGAAAAAGCTTTGTGTGACTTGATCTTAGCTCATAGCTATCTCTGCTTTGTGCAGGAGGTTGGATTAGAGACCTCATGAAGTCCCATCCAACCTGAATTATCCTGACAAGAAAATCTTACTTTAGTTATTGTTAATGTTGTTTTTCTAAGAAAGAATTTATTTAGAGTTATAAATTTAAAATTAATTTAGACTGATTGAAATGTGGCAGTGGCTCCCTAGACTTTAAGTGCAATTCTAGGATCAGGAGCATATTAAAACACTCCAGGGTTCTTATCTTCACTTACACTATGTAGAGAGAAGCTTAGTTCAGATGAAGGCAAGTATAAGTTGTTGGATTTCTTGAGCTTATTCCATATGTAGAAAATAAAAATTATTTGATATGGGTTTATGAAAAATAAAAGCATTTAATCAAATTTTGAGTCTCCAGGTAGGTTGCTTATTTTTTTCAGAGTTATGAAAGGACCCAAACTAACTAAAAATATCTGAAAAGAAGAAAGTTTGTGGGCATATGTGCAGGCTAATAGTTTTCTGCCACAAAAGAAATAAGGCTCTTCTCTTCCTCTCTTTTTTCTCCCCTGACCTTGTCTCGTTTTCTTGTCAGATCCTTCCATAAGCAAACTTAACTGATATGCAGAGAACAATTTGGTTTTATTTTCAGAAGTTTTAATGAGTTAAGACAGCCCATCTGTGTCTGAAAAACACAGATACTAGCAGAAAGAGGGAGCTGATGAGAGACTGTTGACAGGAGTAGACAACAGGACCCTTTTTGGCAGTCTTGATCTGTTAGGTTGTCTCAATGCATTTCCTCATTCCACTTTTAATAGGTAAGAGCTGTAAATGTCAGGCAGTTGTAATTACTATTGTTAAAAGGCTTTAGGCCTTTTCCCACCAATATCAGTGAAATACAGCTGTAGTGCCAGGTCTGCAGTTGCATCTCTTTTTTTCTGTTAAAAATTACTCTGTAGCCATGTGGTGCTTTTTTTCCCCCTTGTATTAGGTGCGAGAAGCTGCTTACAAGATTTTTCTCCACTCCAATGCTCAGCAGTTGGCTCGTTTGGAGGAATTGCTTGTGAGCCGAAACAGCCTGGCACAGCTGGTTGGCTATGACACCTTTGCCCACAGGGCTCTTCAGGGAACAATGGCCAAAAATCCAGGTATAAGGCATGTATGGAAGCATGTGTTGAGAAATCAAATGTGTAACGTATGAGGTCAAAGGTTGTTAGTTTCTTTAGCTAAGTTTGTACCTACTTCTTCCAGTGAAGTGTTTTATTGCAGTTACATTTTGCTGTATGCCATTCTCAGTAAATGTATGCTGTATGCTCACTGTAAATAACAATACTTGCTGAGGAGGATCTGGTGTTTTGGTTCAGAATTGATGCTCACTCCTTAGTTCATAAATGTGTCATTATTTCAGCATGTAACAAAGTAAATGTAGTACTGAATTCTCTTGAAATAATGTCAATGGAGTAGTTAGTTCAAAAATCTAAAGGTACTTTTGTTTGGAATATTCTCATGTAAATTTAACATCCTTTAGGGAAAAATAATTTTAATATTTTTCCCTTCCTTCTAGAAACAGTAAGACAATTTCTGGAGAAGCTTTCTGAGCAGTTGTCTGAAAGGTATGTCTTTTTCACTAAGTTTTTTTTCAACCATACTCTTTATTTCAAGAATAGAGGGACTTGTGCACTAAAAAGTTAGTCAGTTCTGCTTATTATGTGATCTGATGAAATAAAACCCAAGACTTCCCCAAAATCTTTAGAGAAGACTATTTGCTTAGAATAAATTCTGTTTCTGTGGTCAGAGAGCACCCAGGACTGAATGCAAGAAATGCAAGCAAGAAGACCAAGTTGAAGTGTAGAACACCTCTCCTGGTCTTCTTGCCATATGCACAACTCCAGATATTTTGCATCTGTTTGTTCCTCTTGCCACCCTGATCTCCACGCAGCACAAAACACTGGATATAAATGGGGTGTATTGTAAGAATGAAAATGCTTACAACCTCAGGAAGCTGTACAACCTCAAGAAGAGGGACTGAATTTGAAAGTACCTGAATGGCTGAAGCAGAGTGAAAAGGTTTTTCTACTGCTGTATGTGGGCCTGCCATTTTATGTAGTCATTTCATATAGTACTATAAATCTCTGATGATGAACATTTTATTAGGATGGAGTATTATTATGCACTGTATTTCACTGCTTAAAAATCTTTCATTAACATTTTCATCATAAAAATATTTCTCAGAACTCAAAAAGATTTTGAAATGATGACGAAGATGAAAATTAAGCTCAACCCCCACAATTCAGTAAGTTACATTTCCATATGTGATTGTTTTGTTTCTTTTGAAAAATATAGTATAAGGTAATCTTGTTCTACAGTTACTTCTACTTTAGTGTACAAGATGTAGTACAATTAGAAACATTCTCTCTTCTGGCTTCAAATGCCTTCTGGCTGCTTAGTTGCTGTATTAAAACCAAATATTGATTTTAAGAGAGCTATTGGTTTATACAAAGTGATACAGAAATAACCAAAACATAAAGCAGTGAAAGGGAGTATCACTTTACTTTGAATTAATTGACTAATTTGAAAAATAAAGGCTGTTCTTTAGGTTAGATGCAAGTCCAGTTTGTATGCTACATTGAATGTCTCTTACTGCTGTACATATCTACATTTATCTTTTTATTTGAACTGAGTGAATTTCTTAAAATCTGGTATGAAGCCCTATCATATAGTTAAATAAGAAGACCAATCTTCAATAAATGTTTAAAAAGTTTTCAGGTTATGACATATGATGCTATTTTTGGTTTGAGCCCTACCTGTTTTCCATTATGTTTTAAAACAATGACTTGCTGAAACTGCAAAAATATTCAAGTGAAACAAAACTTTTACTTTGGGCTCACTTGTTGTCCATTATTGTAATTATAAGCTGGAATTCTCTTTCAGATGCTGATGCCATGGGATCACCCCTACTACAGTGGAGTCCTTCGTGCTGAGAGGTAAGCTCCTTATGTTCCTGATTGTAATGTAAATGAGTGTCCTTGCAATAAGGACAAAGAAAGTACTCAATTCAAACAGGATTTCTTGCTTCGAAGATGTACCTCAGTATGAAAAAATAAATAATTATCTGGTTGGAGAGTTTTGTAACATTTTTTAGTTACTGCTGGAATGCCTGTAGAAGTTTTTGGCTCCTGAGTGGTTTTGTAGGGAAGTATTGGCCCTCTTTGTAGATAAGAGGATGAAGCAGTTTCTGAACAGATAGAAGACCCTTAGTCTTATTTTGCTTTTAGTTCTTAGCTGGGCTGCAGTACTGTTTAAAATAAATTTTGAACACGGACTACCAACTCCTCTTCATATTTTAACTTCATTGCTCTTCTTACCAAATATGCAACTTCATCCTCTTCTGCAGACCTGAAATAGCAACTTCTTCAGTAAATCTTTACTGCTTATGGGTAGAATTCATTCTTATCTCTCTTGCAAAGACTGGGAAATAAATCCTTTACACAGACTTAAATAGTGCACAGGGCCTTTGCACATAATGAGATGTCAGTTCTGAAAGATGTAAGCTCTGCATGTTGTCTTTATTAAATCACCAGCAGTGACCTTTTAGGTTTGTGTTGGAAAAGATAATTGAAAGTTGTGCTGCTCTCATAAAAAAAAAATCTTCCTTCACTGCAGATTTACAGTTTTTTTATTTTTAAACAAGCAGACTGGATGTATCTGGTTAAAATAGTAGTTTACTCTGGATCAGAAACTGTGGTAGTATAGACATGGCATGAAAGGATTCCCAGCAGCTGGCCTGGTTGTTTTCAGTACTGGTGTGCGCAAAAAGAGAGCATTAGGTGTAGAAGGCACTGTGTTTGTTACTTCTCCTGGAGAAGTGTCTTCTGATGCTGATTGTCCTTAGTCTTACAGATCTTCCTGTCCTTCTTAGATCTCCCCATGAAGCTAACCATCTCATAATTGAGTTGCTGATGATCACAAGTAGATTATTCTGCTCCTTTTGGCGTTCGAAAAATATTTCCTTTCCTTGGGGGTGCTGTGTAAGATACCCATTTAAGTTACTTTAAGAGTTGCATGGTGGCTTTGTGAAGGGAGAGCTGCAGGTAAAACAGACCTAGACGTTGGCAGTGTATCTTTGCTGTTTTTTTGTATTCAGGCACCAAGTCTGGAAATTGGATCAGTGTGAAAGTCTCCTGAATCTATGTAGCGCCTTCCTTGATTACAATGCAGGATTGGGGCCCAATGTTTTTCTCCCTCCAGCTTGGGCAGGACTATTTGTCTCTGGTAGATATGCAAGAACCTACAAGCCTGGGGGGGAAAAAAGTAGTTTTCTTTTTCATTGTGTGCAGAGCTGCTTTGCTTTAACACAACAGTGTTGATCTTTCATAGTCCTGTTTTCTGGATACTTCTCTGCCTTTGGAAAAAGTGTTTGATCTAACTGACTGAACAAGGCTTTACATTTATTCTGCTCATATTCTGGGTGTTTAACAGGGTACTGGGTAATCAGTTCTGAAAGGTAAAACTCACTTCTCCCCTGCGTAGTGTCAAGGACTGTGCTCTATGAGTGAAACTAGGCAGGAGTCAGAGCATTCATCCAACAACCAGAAGATGGGAATATATCTTGTCCTGTCTGTGCCCTGAGTGCCCTGTTAGCCAAATGGGGATCTGCTATCCTTTACCTTGTATTTACTTACCTTGTACTGTTTGGCCACATCCCTTCTTGAATGCCCTGTGAACACTATGGTATGTTGAGTTCAGCACTTTTGTAACGGGAAGATGAGAACTGTATCTGTCACGCAAACCTTCATGCTTGGCTGGAGTTTGAGTTTGACTTTTGGCTGTTTGTTGTTACTCTCTTCCTAACTGAGCCAATTACATTGTAGTATTAAATTATTCATCTAAGGAAAAGTGATGTTGTTTTCCTTGTTTGGTTGGTTGTTTTTTCCATGGGGAAATGATTGAATGCTTTTTTAAAAAAATATTATTTTTCTTTAAGTATAAGCTCAATAAATAATTTCTTTTTTTACTTCTATATATTTTATTTTGCATTTTTTCATCTTGGAATCACGAAATATGTTTTCAAACAAGATGCACTTAACTGTCATGTGTTTCTCCTGTTCTTTTTTTAGTCTATTATATATTTCTTTTATTCTCCAAGGATTTCTTTCTTTTGGAAGAAGTTTACTTTTAGTTTTAGGTCTTTACCAGAAATGCCATGGTTGTGTTTGTAATAGTGCTGTGCACAAGAGCAGGGCTTATGTATTTGTCTCTCGTGTTTTGGGACTCAGTACTTTGCATGATGGATTTTTGAATTGGGACTTTCCCGTTTCTTCTGCTTAGTAAAATTTTGTTGAGAGAGAAGCAAATGTTTGCTTTTGGGTATTTCTTTTGAACTACTGTTGTCACCGTGACTCCAGCTGAAGTACACACCCATAGTTTCCTGGGTATTGTCAGGTACATCAGATGCAGATTATCTTTAGAAATGTGAGTATAAAGAAAGAGACTACGTTCTTGATTAAGTAACTCAGCACTAGGGGGTGCAAGAAATATTAGATGGGACAAGTGTGTCTGCTGAAAAATGTTTGCTGTTTCTTAGTTTGGCCTATGCAACCATTCCTCTTTAGTCCTCCAGATTTTGACCAGCTACATCTCAAATGGCACTGCAACTCATGACATATTTTTAATGTGTCTGTTTTATATTTGCAGCATTTTGTGTATATTAAATATATTTATATATTTTATCTTCTAAATATACATTTAGCCTTTACTGTAACAGGATTAAGGAAACAAATCCTTCACTAGATTTCTGATAACAAGGTTTTCCAGGTAGATATTTACTTCTGAAGGCTGCAGGCTGCTCTCATGCGTTTGGGCTGTAGGGTTTGGGTGCTATTAGCTGTCCCGTCGGGTTTGGTTTTGCCTCTGCTTTCCGCGGCGTTACCGACCGGTGCTGCTGTTCTGGCACCGAACAGCAGGAGGCGCTCCAGACTCAAGCCACAGAGTTGCGGTTGCTCTGTCTAAACCCGGCCACAACAATTTTGTTTCTGCCAGCTTTCACCAAGTCTTTTCCCTGGAAACTTGATCCTACTTCAAAAGTGTAAGCCTCCCACTGATGGGAACAGGATATTTTGCTTTTTTTTTTTTTTTCTTTTTCCCCAGACTATGTTAAGTAGCCGCTCTGGCTTTAAACCTACACTTAAGACAGTGTTAATGTTTTTGTAGCTATAGTTTAAGAGGCAGGGAAAATACATGTCGATATAAAGGTACTTTTAAGAGCAACAGCAGACAAAAGTCTGAAATTCATGGTAGTACTATCTTAAAAGAAGATAGAGTAATTAGGCAAACCTCAAGGATTTTGGCAGGCTAAGGGTAATAAACCTGTGGATGCTAGAACATGCTTCAGTGTCTGACAAGTAAGAAGATGTCTAATATGTATATTATAAAAATAATAATGTTGCATTTTAGTGGAGACAAGTACCCAAGTATTAATTAAATTGCATTACTTCTTAGTAAGTGCAGCTGTAATTCTCAAGGCCCTGATCTTGCAAAGATGTGGCAGACCTGCTGACTTCTTCTGGGTCAGAGAAAAAGCACAACAGAAAATCACCCCAAAATGCTGTGAGAGACTTTTTGAGGTCAGCCATTTGCCTTGAAGGTAGAATTGGCTGTGCTTAATCACCTCTGACAGAGGTGCAGAACTGTTCTTGAAAACCATCAGCAGTGAGCTTTGTGTGTTTGGTATTGATTCCTGCTTCCTGAACCTGTGGTTCTTGCCAGGCTGGGTTGACTTCACTGGCTATAATTCACTGTTAGGATTTTTGCCCAAGTGTCCCAGATTTTATTTACCTTGAAGCTGGGATGTGCTTGCAGAGTACTGGCTCTGTGCTAATCCCTTTCTTTGGGATTGCAGAAGGAAGTAAGACCAGCCTTGAGGATGACAGATCAATGCAAAAATAAGTTCATTTCCTGATGTGTAGGAAAGAGAAGCCACCATCACAGCTGCAGGTATTTTGGATCTTGGGGTGCTATCTTAGCAGAAATTAGGAATAAATAATCTCTTTTCTTGTTGGGACTGTACATAAGTGCTGGCTTCAGGGGAGGGTAGGCACAACTGCTGGGTTTTCTCAGACGGGTAGGTTCAGTACCAAGATATGCAAATGTGTCTGGATGTTTCGTAAGTTCCTAAAAGCTGCAACTAATATTGAGGTTTGCAAGTTACTAGTAAAGAAACTTGTTCATGGCTGCTTTTTGTGAAATTATTTTTAGTTTTATGAAAGACTGTTCTCTCTCGGGAATACCATGTAGAAGAATAGCCCAGGCCCTTTGCAGAACATGTGAGAAAACTGTCACTGTTCAATTTGAAAGCTGAAGTGGAAAAGTAATGCAAAATGTTTCTAGGAAATCTTTCAACCAAAGTGCTCAGAGAGAAGGAAACTTTCTGTTACAAATTATTTATGAGAAAGGGAAGGCATGCCTTCAGTTAAATCAACTAATATAGGTATAGAAAGTCCATTTTAACTCACCAGTCACTAAAGCTGGTGGATTAAGCTTTTTTTGGAGGGAAACCTGAAAGTTATTAAAAAGCATTGCTGTGAAGCAGAATTCAACTTTCAAGAATTGTTTCTTTATTCAAAACATTGTGGAAGAACAAAGAAATTGTTGATTTGAAAACTAAGTCAAATCTAAAAGTTGTGTGCAGTGTCGATACCAATATTCCAAATTACCCCTTGACCTTCTCCAAAATATTGTAGGAAGTACAATTAACAGAAAGAAAAAAGGAATGTGAAATGCAGGTGCTACTTTATGGTTTATGAGCCTACAAAGGCTTTCTATTATTATTATTTTTGTTATTATTTTAAAGAAATCCAGAGTCTTCTATAAATCATGTTTAAGAGTCTCCCTTTAGGTAAAGAATTAAGTTTCATAGTCTGGCAAATAATGAAAATTGGAAGGGGTTTTCCTTGTCTTGATCTCTTCAAATTAACCTGAGGGGTTCATCTCACTTTTATCTTCACTAGCAAGATCTTTTCAAGTTTCTTTGAGAGTTTTGACAGGATCTGTTTTGTTAGAGATAGTTAACTTCATCTTCTAGATTTTTGTGGATGACAACAGGATAATAATTTTTCACATAAAAACCCCCAAAGAAGTCAGGATATATCAGGGACTACATTTAATAGCTACCGATAAGAATTTTTGCCTGGCAGCTAATTTGCAATTGTTTAGAGTCTGAATGCTTGTGTTCTGAAGAGCAGTGATCCTGATTCAAATATCCCTAATGTTCAATTTTATAAAAAGCATTCTTAATAGAATAGATGAAAGTCATGTTACACAAAGCAGTCTTAGCCTCGTTCCATAGATACAGCTTAAATGAAAGTGATTTTAGGAGTCTGCATTTTATTTAGACTCAGTGAAGTCATACAAGCTTAGAAATAATTATTTATAATCACATACTACATCTTTGTTTCTCACAGGGGCACAGCCTTTTTGCTTGAAGCCTGCTGTTCTTGAAGAATAACCAAACCTCATTGTGTCAGTTAACTTTTTTTTTATAATCTTTTTTTAAATTGGTTTGGCTACTTTGCTTCTCTTAAAAATGCTGCTGGGCTGCAAACTGTGAAAGTAAAGTGTCTGGATTTCTTAAATGTAGTTTATCCTTTGATAAAAAGCAGGAATTTACATTAAAGAAACTACAGCTTTCTTTGATATTTCTACTTTTGTTAAGAGGGTACTGAGATTTCTCTTCATAAAGTTACTGACCTCACATTCTGGCATAGAGCATATGAGAAAACTTTCATTCTTTCATGGGCTTTGTTATAAATACAAATGCTTTGGCATTTGAAATCAATTGTTCAGAGTGAATATACAAAATGAATACAGAGCAAACCTATTATGTTCAAGTTTATGTGTCTCAGTCTTTTGCAGTTTTCGACATGTAAGCATGAGAGTTATGCATGTCTAGAGGAGAAACAAATAATTTAAGGTTCATTATTACAATAAAAGGGACCTCTTTGAGTCTTGATTTTTATCTTTTGTAAGTCAAAGCAGCTTAACAGAAAGCTTGGCACAGTGGAAAATATTCTTTTTCACTGTAGAGGAGTTCATGTATATATTTGTTGATGCTGTTTACTGATTTGTACAGGGTGAGTGTATGTTGCTGTCCACTTTTTTTTTTTACATAAATGTTATATTACCTACATCAAAACTAAAAGAAACCTTTAAAAAATATTAATATCTAGGCATGTACAAAATCCTTGATTTCAGGAAGTCTTCTTTTAGGTTAATCATTGTGTTTTCTGATGGGTGTGTGTATATCTGTAACAGATAGAAGTTTTGATATTTCCTTTTCCTGTTCTTCCAGAATTACATTCAGATCCTTTAAGTTTCATGTAATGGCTTAAGAAAATTTATGTGCTCAAGTTCAAGGGTAGTTGGGAAAATCTTTTTGTAGCAGTGCAAATTGCAAATATCAAAAATCAATCCGTGCCTGTATGTTTTTTTACCTGAGATACACTAGAAGAAATGTTACATGGTAAGAAATCTTTTTGACTGGTGTATATAGCTATCTGCAAAGTTAACACCATCTGAGATCCATCTCTTGTTTGCATTTTCAAAGGCATATTCCCATAGAAAATGCTGTGCTCTTCATCCTTTTGGGCTTCAGCTGTACAACATTGCAGTCAGTCAGGGAAGCCTAAGTTCCAGAAAGAAGCAGGAGCTCGTAGCTGAGCTCTAGACTTGTGCTAGTTACCTCCAATTGGTACCTTAGTAAGCTTGAAAGTGTTACAATATTTGTGTCTGCCCTGCTCTGGTGACATAGGCATCCTAAGGCCCAGAACTCAGATTTTAAGCAAAGGGGTACCCAGACAGGTTGTTCGATTCTTGCCCTTGCTTGCTTAGCTGCCCTGAATCCTTTTTCTTCCTTAGGAAGTGCTGTAACCATGTTTCCAAGTGCTTTCTGGCTTTGGAGACAGCAGTACAATATTTTACTGGTGATGTTTCTCTGCCATATGCATAATCTTCCCTGCTGAATTCTGTCTGTCTGCTCTTCTGGGGCTGCAAGCCACAGCACACAGGAAAACATGTCTTCCAGCTTTTTTTCAGTAGTTATTGTCAATAAATGCTGTCTGTCTCCAGAACATTAACCTTTCTTCCTAGCAGCAGTAACCCTTAGTAGAAATTTTACTGGAAGCAGAGTGTCTGTTACTGTAGTTCAGTGTGGGTCATGATAATTTCCTTTCTGATTCCTTTTCCCAAAAATAATTGAGTGCACTTCCTGTTGGAGATAAAATCATAACTTGTCTGAATAAATGTGGAGGCAGATTGCCAAAGAGTGTGCTCATAATAAAACAGCTGCTTCTTGCAGTTTTATGTCAATTTTTTATTGTTTGTTTAAAATAGAAGGCACAAAGCTGTACAACTATTCATGCTCAGAATTGATAACAACTTGAAAATTGTGCATAAAGTGATTCTTAGAATGGTTGCCACTTTAACATATAGTATAATAAAAATAATTATATGCACAGTAGGGTCATCAACACTTATTAACATGTAGATTATGAAGATTGCCTTGTTCTGACTAGTGAGCATTTTAGGGGAAGGCTAAACTATAGCAATTTGGAAATTCTGCTTCTTTTTATGTAGAGTCAGGCAGTATCAGCTAATTCATTAACTGAAGTTTTTGTCCTTTCATTCTGTTAATTGAAAAGTAGTGTGCAGTGTGCAGAATCCCAGAATCACAAAATTGTTAGGGTTGAAAGAGACCTCTGGAGATAATCTAGTCCAACCCCCTGCCAAGGCAGGAATGCCTTGGTTTTGGTAGGGTTTTGTTGGGTAGGTTCTAGTCTGCATTTACAAATATCTTTGTTTCACGTTTAAAAAAAAAGGGATCAAAGAAGCACCATACACTTGGGACAGAAGATGGGAAACTTTCACTTTTCCCTTTAGCTTCAGGAGAAATTAATTTTACAGTCTTGGATCAGCCCTCAAAAAGGCTCTGCATCCTACACAGACAAGTTCTGTCTTTGTTACTAGGCAATTTGAAATGCCAAAGGAGTGTATTGAGAGAAGTCTTCATCTTAAAGTTTTATATATGGTCTTTTAGAAAATCTGGCCCGAGTCAGAGTGTGTTTTGAAGATACAACCTGAGACCCTTTAACAGCATGAGACTTTTTGTTCAAAGGACTGAAGGAAGAGAAGTTTAGATTGCTGTCACAATCACAGTCCCCATTGCTGCCAAGAAGTGGAGCTACCATGTTTTTAGATTGGTATGAATTTGAATGCCAAAATACTGTGCCTGAGAAGTGTGTTCTTGGAGTTCCACTAACTTGATGAAGCTGTCAATAACTGAGATTGGGTAATTTGCTAGCTAACATGCTTTTTTCTTGTCATCTGGAAATAATGAAGTTGCTAATGACTGCTACCATTTGAGTGTCTGAAATGAACCAAGAATCTTCAACAAGGGAACATCTACTTGGTAAACTCTTCCAAATACTTTTCCACCCACACTCATATGCCAGATTTAAGTTTTAGAGATCTAGTAGAGATTGCAGCATTTGATGTTCTGTTCATTGAGTATTTTTTTTTTTTCGGGGGTGGGGGGAAAGCTCAAATCTTTCAATTTCTTCCCTTTTCCCCATTGTCTTCTAATCTTACCTAGTGTTACACCTTTTATTTTTCAGTGAGTAGCATTAAATCTTGAAAGTGGGGGCTCAGAAAAGAGTCAGTCATACGCTTGCTCTTGCCACTGAAAGGCAAGATCATCTATCAGTAATCATTCCAAGAACTGAGGTCTTGGTTATAGAACATCAGTTTCAGATGGCTGAGGTTTTGGCTAATTGCTGTTTGTAAGTAAGCCCAAAGAGAAAGTTTTCCTGGAATCAGTGCAAGTTTGGGGTTAGGTTTTCTTCAGTTATAGTCGGTTGTACTTAATTTGTGAAAATTAAGTTCATGGATGAGGTAGGACCAAATTCAAAACTTGGGAATTGAATCTGTGTTTTGGTGTCTGGAATGATTACTGCTTAGTGGATATAGACTGGTATGTAGACAAAGGTTTTTGAAGATGCATTACACACTTCTTGGAGAAGCAGCATTTTTTTTTCAGTAGCCAGTACTCATTTTGAAATATTATTGGTTATTATCATCTGATTGTGATAATTGCACTATATTATGGGTTTTAACCCCTTTCTCCAAAACTCCTAGGACATTACACTGGCTAGCAAACAAACAATGGATTCCAGATAACTCAAGGTATAATAATCTCCACTGACTGCTGCCACATGTGTCCAAAAGTAATTTAAGTATTGGGTCTGTGACATAAGACACTCGTGGTATTTGAGGATTTTTCAATAACTTCAGCTTTGATATTTTTTTGCACACTGGTGTAATAAGCAAGGCAGAAATGGACAATTGAGATCAGAAGTAGAAACATTTTTGTTTTGGCATTCTGTATAAAAAATTTATTTTTCCAAAACTTTTTTAGATTTTCCATTGACAAGAAGAACATTAACACACATCTTTGATTAAATGTGGGAGAGGTTTGATCCTGACAATGTTCTACCAGAAGGGACTGACATTAAGTTTGTGTAGTTTCTATTAAAGTGGTTGTTGAGTTAAGACCTCATTGTACTCAAAATGTCAAGATTGTGACATCCTCCAACATTAGCCAGAGTAAGGGGCTAGTTCTTGTGGGGAGTCTGCCTTAAGGCATTATAGTCTGTTACTGCTATTTTTCTGGGGAGGTGGATAAGTATCATGCTTTTTTCAAAGGACAAAACTATTACAGACTGATTTCCTGCCACCACCCTGCCCTCACCCCGTTTGGGATAATGACAGTATTACAAAGTACTTATCAGAAAGCCTTCTTCCCAAACTTTTCTCCTGGGATAGGGTCATGAGGACACTGTGCATGTTCAAGGAGTGCTAGGAATGAGGCAGAAGTAGGCATTGATCTTCTCTCTGCAGTATATTAGTGTCAGCTGTTCTATTCATGAAGAAATATCGTTGCTTTCTCCTGCTAGTATGTATCTGTACTTTTGACAGAAATGAAATGAAACTTAGTTTCAGAGATTTTTTTTTTCCACCCCTCCAGCAAACACATTAATGCAGTATTTCAAGTGAATGTCCTAATCCATTGCAGTTAGTATGGAACATTGTCTTCCTCTGATAAGGCTGGAATCTATCTCATATTGCAACTGTATGCTCTTAGTCCTAGGTTCCATATGACACCTTCACATAATAGGTGAGGTTGGAAATTTGCACCAGAAGTCATCTGGTCCACCCTCCTGCTCAAGCAGGTTCCCCTAGAGCTGAGTATCCAGGATCATATCCGGGCAGCTTTTCAGGATCTCCAAGCTGCAAGACTCCATAGCCTCTAGGAGCCACCTGTGCCACTGCTTGCTAATCCTTGCTGGGATTAAAATGTTTGCTGATGTTAAGATGCAACATCTTGTGTTCCATTCTGTGCCCATTGCCTCCAGTCCTGTCACTGGGCAGCACTGAGCCTGGCTCTGCCCTTCTTTGCACCCTCCCTTCAGGAATTTATAATCCTTATTAAGATCCCTCTGAGCCTTCTTCTCAGGCTGAAGAGTGTGGTCATGTCTCTCCCGATGAGCCAAGCACTGGACACAGGACTTCAACACTGGACACAGTGCTGAATAGAGCAGAAGGATCACCTCCCTCAGCCTGCTGGCCATGCTTTTCCTAATGCAGCCAGGATGCCATTCACCTTCTTTGTGGCAAGGGTCCCTCGGTGGCTCATGTTTAACTTGACGTCCACCAAGACCCCCAGGTCCCTGTCTGCAAAACTCTTTTCTTGCTGGGTCTGGGTGTCCCCCAGCACAAACTGGTGCGTGGGGTTGTTCTCCCCAGTGCAGGGGAGAACTTTCTGAACTTCTTGAAGTTCCTGTCAGCTCATTTATCTTGTATGCCTGTAAAGGTCCCAGTGGGTGGAAGCAAGACCCTCTGACATATCAACCACTCCTTCCAGTTTGGATGACAGTTTGGTGTTATCTGCCAATGACTGGACAGGACTGGACCCAGTATTGACCCCTGGAGCGCACTGCTGGTCCTTGGCCTCCAAGCAGCCATTGTGGCACTGATCACCTCCCTCTGGGCCCTGCCATTCAGCCAGTTTTCTGTCTGCTCATCCAGCCCATACATTGACAGCTCTATGTGAGGATCTTATGGGAGACAGTGTCGGGCTCACTGAAATCCAAGGATTCATGGATTCCAAGGAATCAAGGATTCACAATCCATGTGCACTGCTCTCCCCTTTTCTGCCAGGCCAGTTATTTCATCATGTAAGGTTATCAAGTTATTTTAAGCATGACTTGCCTTTGGTGAATCTATGCTGACTGCTTCTGGTGACTTTCTTGTCTTTCATGTACTTGGAAATGGTTTCCTGGGTTAGCTGGTCCATCAAAAAAAAATTCTGCTCTTTAGAAAGTTTTGAGCAGTCTCTATACATATTTTGATTTTTCTTATTTTCTGTGTAAAAGTTATCTAATTTCATGAAATGTTTTCAAGGATGCTGTTCTTTACTTTCTTATTATTTTCATGTTCTCTTATCCAGCAGTTGAACTTACTGTTGGGAGTTACATGTTTTAATTTCCTGCAGCTGTGAAAATTTGATGTTTTATTATCAGCGTGTGAGCTGTTAGTAGTATGAAATTTTTATTTACTGAAGTGTGTGTTTGTTGTACTGTATCATATGGATTCTTTCTTGAAATACCTCATATGCTTGTCACTCTTCTCCCACTGGGCAGGGAGGAAATGGCACGGGAACCCTGGATGATAGTGACTGGGGAGGGGAGGAGGGTGTGCAGGCTTTGCACATAAGCGTAGCTTTGGCAGGACTGATTGAAATGCACTCAGCAAAGAAGCCCTGCAAAGAGCCCTTGTGCAATGAAACCATTTGAGCTTGTTTGTGGTGTGTATTGAGACAGTACTTTTGTAGCCAGATGTTAGTTAAAGAAGCAATTCTGTGAGTAACAAATGGAAAACTCAGCTTACTATTCATAGTGGCATGTAGGATGGTAGTACAAGATTTTCAAGTGACATGATAAAAACTCATTCTAAACTGTTATAGAGGTTATGTTTTTCTGCCAAAAGAAGGGTCACTTTAAGAGGTCTTGTAGTCTCTGTGGAGGGAGAGCTTCAGAGCAGAATCAGGAGGTCTGAAGCACATAGTGGTGTGTTTCAGTTTTCAAGATAACAATCTGGGCAAAATGTGATCACTGGCTGATTCAATGAAAGTGTGGAGACATCTGAGATTTACCTGTTAAAACCTTCCAAAAAGTGCCATTGTTGAAAGCATTGCAGTTCTTAGGAATTACTGACTTAAAAATTCTTAGGATATTCAACATAATATTCTGTACTTGGAACGGAAAGGGGGAGCCCTGTAATTCTGTACTTGGAGGTGAAAGGAGGGGCTCTGTGTGTCAAATTAGTATCCTTTATACTCCAAATTTCCATGGCTTATATGAAAATGAACTCTTTTGCTTTCTTTTAGAGACTTGCTTTCAGTCTTTTTATCTAACTTGATCTAAAGTGATTTATATCAGGCTTATTTCCTTGGGTGTAATGATTTTTTGAGTAAGAGGGATAACGTGCATATGGAAGCATGCAGTGTGTGAATTTAAGTGTGAGTTCTTGAAAAAGTGTGTCAGTATGGTAGAGGCAAAATCTGCTTTATTTTCTATCTTCTAGTATAGTTTAAAATAGAATGGAATACACTGGCTTTAGCTTCTTGCATTTGTTGTGTGAAAATAAGCAAAATCTTGTACTTCAACCATGTCCTGGCTTAGAAGGAGTAACCCCACCCTGCTGTTTCTCACAGCTCAGTGACAGAGCTGCAGTTGTAAGCAGCATTTTGGCAAATGAAGTATCCCCTGTGAGCTTCTTTTTCAGGTCTTCTCTGTGGGAGTGGGAAGGGAGGGTAGGTGTGTGGGTAGGGACTAGCTGTCTCTTTCACAGCTGCTCTGTAACTAAGCCTTTTGATCCCAGGCCTTGAAACAGCATGGTTCTCATCTTTGGTGTCCAGCTATTGTAGTCTAGCTGACACATGTGTAAATTTCAGTGACTGTGATTGTCTAGAGTTAAACAGTTTTTACTTTGAGACCCTAGAAAATGGTATAAAGTAACACTTGGGCTTTGTATATGAAATGAGGTAAGAGTATTTTTTGCTATTTAGGATGCACACACAACTACAAGCAGATTTCAGTTCTGATTTTGCTGTTGTCTCAAAAGAGTTGTGTGGTGGTGATCAGCTTGTGAAAGGTGTAATTTTTCAAAGCATTTATTTGCGTGATACACTGATGTCACCTTGTTTTCCAGCCTTCAGTCTTGGAGTCAGAAATTTCATGTAAACAAAATAATGTTTACAGAACTTCTATCATGTTTTGGTTTCCTTTCTGTGAAAGGACAATTGATGGACACTTTCTAAGACCAGTGGAGTTGAAGAGGTTGCATCTCAGTCTTCCAATCTGGTCTCCTTTTTAGAAATCTATATAAGTTGTAGAAAAAATTAAACTTCCTCTTCCCACTTCGACTCCGTGGTGATCACTGTGTCTCCCTCGGGACAGCAATGCGCAACACACTTGTAGTGTGTTTACTTTTTAGAGTCAGAGTCTCAGGGAGTAGAAACCCTTTTACAGACTGCATACATCTCTGAACTACTTTTTGAATTTTTTGTTCATTCTCAGTTTATATGCATGCATGCAGGTGTATGATGTCTTCCTCCCCTATGGGTGTCTTCCATGCTACAGCATCTTGAACATGGTTGAGATTAGGCTCAGAAGCTTGGCCATGTTTGGAATCCATGTCACATACTAAAATTTTCAGGTGGCTCACAATTTTAAGATGTTTTATGCATGGTTCAAGAGAGTCCCCAGAGCTTGAGGTGTGATTTTTGTGTGGGAGGTGGTTGTGTCTACTTGGTGTTTCAGTTGCTGCAGTGAAAGGCAAGACTGCAGAGTCAGCAGGGCTTACCAGTTGGTTTCCCGCCCTAGCTGAGGATTTGGCTTACACCACAGCCAAAGCCAGCTTGTTTTTCTGATCAGTCACACGATGCAGCCTTGGCATGGGAAAGGCATTTGAGTGCCAGTGGCCTCTTGAGTATCAAAAGCCACTGCTTGGCCACCCATCATGTTACCATGGTCTGTTTGGGCTACATGTTCACCACATATTTAAAAATCATAGTCAACATCTGTTTGAATTTGGTATCCAGATTTAAATATAAGAAAAATTGAGGTACTGCAAAGCACTGTGCCTGTAATTTGGTTTCACTATTTGAAAAATAAAGCCAAACATGCTCAGTGAGGGCCTTTGGCTTGAGATGGTGTACTCTGTGCCATCCTATGGCTTGAAGGTGAGTAGTTTATGTAGTACTGCTGACTGAATGGTTTGGGATTCTTGTATTCCCTTAGGTACAACATTGATCCTGGCTTGTACTGTCCATTTTTCTCTCTTGGGGCATGCATGGAAGGTTTGAACTCTTTGTTCAGTCAGCTCCTAGGGATCTCTCTCTATGCTGAACAGACAAAGAGAGGAGAGATTTGGTCTGAAGATGTTCGAAAGTTGGTAAGTGTTCTTGTTCCCAACATCTGAAAAGATAAACAAAATAGTATGTTCCTGTGAGCTATGAATCAAACTTTTAAAAAATCTACTTGGATACCTATCAAAAATACAAGCTACTTGTCTAATTTTAGTTGAAGTTAGACCTCAAGAGCTTTATCATCTTTTTAAGTGCCTTTTGGACGTTTGGTATTTTATGGCCTAAATAATAGCTCTGTGTCAAGGATACCTGAAGAAGAAACAGTTTCTGTGTTTGGACATTATAGTTGCACCTTTCTGAATGAGCTCTGGTAGTTTATTTAGTTTCAATTTGTAGATGACCATAGATGACTAGAACTATGTGTGTGTCCTAGCAGTCATGTGTTTTTGCCTCCTTTTTTTTTACTCTGTAAGTCATCTTTACTTTGAGATTGATTTTTTACTTTTCTTTTATTTTTCTGCCCTCTTTTGGGGGGGGGGGTGTGGAAATAAAAACTTGGGAAGTAACTTAGTCATCAGGTTCCCAGGTTCTGCTGTTGTCTTCCTACATTTATTCACTGCCAGATCTTCTCCACTGCTCTTCTATCCTCAGCCTCCAGCAAGAGATGCTGTTCTGTATATACTGTGGGTCAATTTATAATTACTCCTTAATCTTTCTATTTTTATTGCTGTGGTAGATCAGCTTGTTTGCCATTTGGGGACTACAGACAGTGCTTTTTTAATACTGAAAGTACTTTTAATATTAATCTATGACTGGCTAGTTTTGAAGGAAATGCAGAAATGTCTGTAGTTTGAGATACAAGATGTGAATTTTTTACATATAGGTTTTTTTTCAATTAAAATTACATACAGGTTTTATATTAATTATTCCTAGTTTGTTTGCTGTTTATTCATTATAAATCTTGGGATTTGAATATTATATCTTCAATTTACACATTATCAGTGCTTTCACTATGGAAATGATACTCTTTTTTTTTTTTTCTTCAGGCTGTTGTTCACGAAACTGAAGGTTTGCTAGGATACATCTATTGTGACTTCTTCCAGCGACCTGATAAACCACATCAGGTAACATTTATGATCTGACTTCAGCTTGGGTTTTTATATAAGTAATAACTGTAGCATTAGTGTCATTGGCACTCAATGTAAAGTTAGTAAAACTTGCCTCATTTTAAAATAAATTTAAACAGGGAATGTCTGCAACTACATATGTGGGTTTAGGTAAAATACTTTTAGAGCAAGCTTTCATTTAAAAAAGCATTGCCCAGTAGGCTGAACTCACACTCTTTGTGGCACAGAGTAACAGGCATTATGAAATGTGGTAAAACTCTGCTTGGAGAAATGGTAGATATTTAAACAGTTATTTTCTGGCCTACTCTTTACAAGTAGAAACAATCTGACATTTGCACTTCCTAATCTTTACACTCAACTAATTTTTATTCCAAAGTCACTGTATTTGGTTCTAACTATTGTGGCTCAGTCACTGCCTAGTGCTAGTATATTTGCAATAGGATGCAGTACAGTAGACACTTCACTCAGTAGAAGCATCTGCCAATAACCAACTTTTGTGAGGAGATGAGTGGACAAACTTTAAATCTACATTATTTTAATACATAACTCTGTTTTGCTAGTATTTCACAATCTACTAGTAGTGCTGTGTGGTATATTTTATGAAGAAGTTACTGCTGAATGCCAAGGAGAGAACTTAATCTGTGCATTATGGATTTGACACTTCAGTAAATTTCTTGGCACTAGTGATACCAGTTAGAAAATTTGAATAATTTTGATCATTCTAAAGCATAAAGAAATAATTTTATTTCTAAAAGCAACACAATCTTTCCTTTATAAATAAATTAATTTCTTTATGAATTTGAAGCATATAATAGGGATGGAGAAACAGTACTGCTATTGAACAACTCTGTTAATGTTCATTGAATTCTACTTGTGTAACTGAGTATGTGTTCAGATTGGATTTAACAGTTTAGTTTAATTTAATCGTTGTTTTTAATATCATTGATATAATGACATTGGCTGACCATGTTTGCTTTTACCTTGAAAAGGACTGTCACTTTACAGTTCGAGGAGGCAGGCTAAAGGAAAATGGAGAGTACCAGCTACCTGTGGTTGTTCTTATGCTGAGCCTTCCCAATTCAGCAAGGGGGGCACCAACGCTACTAAGTCCTGGCATGATGGAGAATCTCTTCCATGAAATGGGACATGCTATGCATTCTATGCTGGGAAGAACTCGGTACCAACATGTCACTGGTAAGAAAGTTATAGTAGTGGGTTTTTTTGTTTTGTTTTAGTCAAATGTTTTATTTCCAGAAGAAAGGATTAAGAAAAAAATAAAAAATAGACTGAAGAAAAGAATAACAAGAGTATGAACCAAAAATGGCTGTCATGTTAATAGTTCTATACCCTTGATGATTTGAGAAGACAGTATCAGATCCTCCGATATTATGTAAAACTCAACCAAAAAACACTTGAATATTCTTTTTCTAGTAAGAATTAGGTGTTTCTATCTCTTCTTTATGTACTGTTGATCTTTATTCTCTTGGTGGCATCCAGTCTTGCAAGTTTGTCTTATGTGGAGTTCATAATCATTGGAATAGTCGGAAGTTGGGAAAGAGATTGTACCCAGTGTAAAACCACAATGAATCATGAGTTGGAAATGACTTAGGAAAATGAATGAAGGAAAATTAGTGAATTAGGTCTTGCAAAGAGTAGTGAGGGTATTGGCTGGCAGGTCTCTGGCTTCTATAACCTTTTGCAGATGTGGCAAAAAGGTTAACAACCCATGCTGGCTAAGGCTCCTTGACATTCTTCTTTTTTTTTACCTGTGGAGAGCTTGGTATATTCTTTTCCATAATACGTGTGCTGGAAATCTCAAGTGCAATAGACATTTACTTATTAAAAAAAAAAAAAACCAAAACCACCCCAAACAGATGAGATTGTAACTCCCTTGTCTGAAGAATTATTTTTTAATATGTTTTACCATTTTTATGCTAGTGATACAAAGAGGTGTCCATGGTACAGTTAATGTTTTATCAAGAGATACCTTTGCACCCAGTGGCAAAATACTCCTTTTTTAAGTTGTCCATTTAAAATTGAAATTGACTGAGCTGTTTTATAAGTATGTCAATACGGAGCATTGTTAAAACAGATGAACACCATATAATTCCTTCAAGTATAAGTTCTGTGTAGTCTTTGGGACAGCTAAGGGCTCTCCCCCGCTCCTTCCATTTGTGTAGCCTTGCTCATCTTGAGCTACAGCAATACTTACATGCCCAAAATAGCTGCTTTGATGTGAGTTCTCCCCTTGTGCTGAATCATGTGTCTGCATGTCAAACACTTGAAGGGGCAGGAAGTGGCTAATTTTGAGGCTCAGACTTTCCAGGAGTCCCTGTGTATGGTTTTTGTGTTGCCTTAGCTCCAGGCAGTCCTGCATCCCAGAGGATTTCAGTCCAGATCTAGCATTGCAAAAGCAGCATTGGAGGTTGAAGGTCAGTGGTGTTTCTGCAGAGAATCCTTTTTTTATGAATTTGAAATTTTTAACAATCAAAGGGCTCATCCCCAGGATGTCTGTTAGGGCTGTCTGCCCTCATGTAACATGAGGGTGGTGAAGTATGGACATAAGATGACTACAGGCTGTTGTGAGAATAAAAAACTTGACATTCTAGTTGAGATGAGCTGAGTAATTTGGCATCTTTCCTGCTCTCTCTTGCCTTACTTTTCTTTAACTCAGAACTACACAGTGCAGATCATGCATTTTCAGAATATAAGGAGAATTTTTGCTATCAAATGGAATTTTCAGCAGTGGTGGACAAACAGAATCACAGTTTTATATGTCTGTGCATAAGTGCATATAGCTAATGTGTCTGTGAAAAGGTCCAATGTAATCTGAAATTACATCAGAACTGTATCTAACCGTAGTAAGTATTAGAATGGTAAAGGTACTGGTGAAACCTCATGCAATGTTTGGGCATAGTTTTATTTGTCTGAAGGTGAATTCAAACTGCAGCAGATACAAAGAATGAGAATGGGTATTTTCTTAGACTTCATCTTGCCTTTGGATAATGATGACTCAGAGAGAATACAGTTTCAATTTAGTAGGTAAAAAACAGTGTGATAAATGCTATTTATACTAAAGAGCAGTATCACTCTGAATCATTGAGTATAAACAGATCATAAATTTAGATTAAAAATTAGAGGAAGGTTTTTCAGAAGTCAAAGGAGTGATTTTAAAAACTAGCCTTTAAAAAATTGTAAAAGTATACTGGGATTTATGAGTAATTCTGAATGTTGACATTGTCTCTGGCAGACAGGGATAGAGCTGGTGACCCAGTGGGTCCACTATGAAAGCAACAACTTCTACATTGCTAACTTTAATGTAGAAATTAGAAATTCAGCTTTGGTTTGGCAGTGTGTTACACTTTTTAGTAACTTCCATTGGGTAAGATGCTGATAAAGATTAGAATAAATAAGGTTTTTGGGAAAGTGCTTTTTAAAAATAGTAACAGCTACGATTATTACCTCATTGCACTTACATAGAACATGTCTTCAATCTGCAAGAGTGTTCCTTGAATGAATGGCTTGGTATTATAAAGCAAGGTTAATATACAGCGTAAGTAAGCTCAGCAAACAGATGGAATTTAAAACTTGTAACTGTGAATGGGATTAAGGCAAAGTTTTATTTACATTGTAGTTTAATTTAGGTTTAGGACACTTAAATAGATTTGGTGTTTCATGTAGGGCCAGTTTGGCTACAGTCTGGTTTAGTTTAAAAAGGGTGTGATCCAGAGCTTTATAAGGTGCCTCACCCAGCTGTTCAAATATTTTGTTTTACTTTGTGATTTATAGTAAAATGTGTAGGATCATAATGAAGCTTTTCTGGCAGTATGTACAATAATGGAAATAAAATATTGACTTAATAAATGAAAGAACATTAAAGTTCATGAAAAGTCCAAACTGAGAGTTGCAAAACCTTTTGGGAAGAGTTAACTATTTGTGTTAGTGGAAATAGCAAATGCTAATGTGTACAATTATTCTACCTCTAGGAACCAGATGTGCTACTGATTTTGCTGAAGTTCCCTCAATTCTGATGGAGTACTTTGCAAATGACTATCGAGTGGTTAACCAGTTTGCAAGGCATTATAAAACCGGACAGGTAGGAAAAAAAAATATGTAAAATTTTGAAAACGGGAATAAATGGATGTAGGAAAAGAACCATTAATAATGTTTAAAGTAGAAATAAGCAATGGATGAAAAATTTCAGTTATTCAGGAAAAAAGTTAATATTGTCATTGCAAAAAAGATAATCTGTGAAAGAATAGTAAGTTCTTATATCCAAGGTTCCATTACATATTTAAAACTTTCAGCCTTTTTTCCTACAAGGTGTAGTAGGTGAACTTCTGTGTGAATCAAGTTGTTTGGAATGGTTTAATGTAATTACAGGTAAGTTATGACAAAAATAGGATTTGTCAGTGAACTCTCTAAAGTCTATCTTAAAATAAAGCTCAGGGTGTAAATGGAAATGATCTGCAGTGTTTCAAAATTTCCTTTTTAGCCTAGTGTAGAGCAGTGATTGCAATATTTTGTGATGAAGAACATACTGCTCTATTTAGGAATACATTAGGATGAGTTGGATTCTGTCAGTCGTGAATTTCTGCATTAAAACGCTGATGCTGTTCTTACGTGAAGTTATTCTTTATCAGTCTATTGCAAGGATCTGCATTCTGTGGGGTATTTAGAAAACAGTGCTCTTTGGAACAAGGTGACTTTTGGTGGTCACTTTAAGGCATGGCAATAGAAAATTATTTATATTTATACAGACATTTCAGAAATTCTTCCTAAGTTGTGTAGTGTTATACTTCTTTGAAGCTTTTTATCCAATACTAAGCATTCAATGCATTTCAGCATTATGGAAGTAGAATTATGTTTGCCTCCATTGAGCAGTTAGGAAAATATGTTGCTTAACTTCTATTTTAGTAGATACTGTCTGAGATATTTGCTCTCTACTTTTTTTTTTTTTTGCAACAAAGTAGTCATTTCTGCAGAATTGATTGCACAAAGAAAGATCTCTTTGAAACCTGGGAGTTAAACTCAGTTCAGGAGTGTTGATCATTTATCTATTTGAATCCCTGCATACAGAAATGGGCTTTCTAATGTTCTCTTTAAAGTTCATGTAGTGTTTAAACAGCATGAAGTTAATCTGATTGCATATGAGTCCAGAGAATGAGCCTCACTAAAACATCTGAAAGAGATTTGTAGAACATTATTTATGGCTTTGTATTTTCAAAATGACTTGACAAATCTAAACCATGTTTAGTTTCAGTGCAAAAGCTAAGAACCAGACCCTGTGTCCTATTTGGCATTTCCATAAACGACTTCTGCTTATTGGTGGTGAAATCTTCCCCTTTCAGAGAGCGATTGAGAGAGGTTTGATGTAGAAATCCAGTCTTGAAGGGAGCAAGAATGGATTATGCTGGAAGATGAGAAGAAGAGCCTGAAACTGCATTTTAGAATGTATTTTTAAGCCGTTATCCAACATATACAAATCTGCTTTTGCTTGCGTTGGTTCATCTAAGCTGATTTTAAGAATCTGATATCAGATTTCTATGTTCGCCATTTAAATACAAATAGATTGAAGTAATCTTTTCTGTTGTGTATATGTCATGAAGTGTTTTGACTTGAAAATCCCATTTCTCTTACATTTTCAACTTCACAAAGATCTTTTTGGGGCTTACTTTCTCTGCTTGTTCCCTGATTAATTATTTTGTTGTGCAAGTAGGAAATTTGATATTTTTTTTGTTTATCCAGTTTTTTATTTATTTGAAAAAAAGAGTCCACTTTACCCCCTTTTCAAGAGGAAGTAAGCAAGGTGGATGAAAACCTTAAAATGTGAAAATTGTGAAACCATTTAATCAATTTGTTGTTCTGTCTGAGAACTTCCATTAATTTTCTTCTTATGAATTAAGAGACTGAGCCTTTCTGTGCTAGAAGGATCTTTTCTGCAACAGCTACACCAACAGAGCTCTGCTGGATGTTGGCAGAAGGAGGACTTGCTACTAATCCAGTTTGTGTCAGAGGCAATGCACATAATTTGACAAAGCATCTTTCTTTTGGTGTTGCTGCATCTACACTCTAGTTTTTGCATGTAGACTTCAGGTGGTGTGGTTTTTCTCTACTGAACATAATTGCATCAGAAAAACTTGGTGTAATCTCATATTAGCCACTGCTACAAAAGTCAGTTGTAGGACTCATCCTTGAGGATCTGTACGTAGAATCAGTGCTTATGCTTGTGGGAAGAGGAGGGGAAAGAGGTGTTTTGATTATTAAAACGTGTGAACTGTTGAAAATTGTATTTCAGTAGCATTTCAGTAAAAGAAATTGGTGGGCAGACCTTAAAAGATGAGAGTTCATTTAGATGTAGATCATGAGGTTCTGGTCCAAAATAGCTTGAAGTTTATAGAAAGCTTGTCTCTGCCTTCTGTCCCTTTTGAAAGGTTGTGCTGTTGAATGTTGAGAAGTGACAAACCTTGCAAGCTCTTCTGTCAAAAGGAGCAAGTCTTTTGAACTTAGTTGAAAAGCTGGCCAGTACAAATCTATTTGTTTCAAGAAGATAGCAAGCCTAGTTTTCCTTTTGTCTGAAAGATGACCAAGCCAAAAAATCCTTGTGATAAAATGAATAAATAGAGAGGACTGTAATAATTAGTTACTAAAGTTGGATTAGTCAGGTAAGCTCATGAAGTCAGGCCATACAAAAATGAGGGCATTAAAGTGCTTAAGCAGACAATCTGGTGCATGGGTGCCATTCTGTAGAACTGTGATTGTTTAATTTCATTTGTAAAGTGCAGAGATATGTGGTAGGTCTGAGCTAAATCATTTTATTCTTGTGCGTCTTTGGAGGCTCTCTTGAACAGAGGCCAGTGTTTCAGCTGTTCAAATTTGAACTGAGTTCATTTTTCACAGAGATGGAATTACAAAGACAGTATTGTATTAGCATGATTACAAGAATAAGCCCACAGATAGTAAAGAATTGTCATGTATTGCAGTTACTACACCATGGTAAGGAGTTAAGCATGCTTTGGGACACAGGGAATTCTGTTCTTTTAGCCACCATAAAAAACATGCTGAAAAATTCATTCCAAGATCTTAAAGTTACTTAATGGAGAAGGATAGAAAAGTGAACCTCAAAGTAAAGCATTTATTGTTTAAATTTAAAATATTGAATGGTTATCCAATGACATAGTTTTAGCCAAAGCTTTGTGAAATTTTTTAGAAATCTTTCTTTTAGAAGGAAGATGACAGTCTCATTCTGGTTTTAACAGAGAGTTCATTTTTCAGGAGAAGTGAAGTAAGAATGCTGATGCCTTTTTAAAATTAATTCAGCTGCTTATTAAGGGGCTTTGTGAGATTGTAATCGAGCAAGGAACAATAGTTTCTGTTGCCTGAAACTCTACATGCTCCAGTTCAAGATCTCAGGGGTATCTGTGTGCATGACACTCACAGATACATTGCTGGGAGTGGAGTTGTGATCTTTGAAAAACCCTCTGGAGTAAAATTTTGGCTCCCTGAAATCTTAAGATCCCAAAGGTGTTTGGGGAAAAATAAGTTATTTCTTTACCAATTTAAATTATTTCAATTGAATCTAATTTTCGGCAGTGTTTTTCTGGTGCCACATTCTGCTTGGCTTGTGAATTATGATTACAGCACAATCTTGGAGCCAGCTTAGTGGCTATCATACTGAAGGATTTAAGAAACACATGAATGTTTTTTCCTCCTTTGCCTTTTTGTCAACAGATGTAGTCATAAGGATGTCTTGTACTTTCTCGTTTATCTTAATCTGCTCAAACAGTAGAGCTTGCTCTTCAATGCACAGTAGATTGACATTGTTTGTTTGACATTCTTATGGCTACAAATAAAGTTAACAGAATTTCCTTGGAGATTCTTGGTAAAATTACCTGTATTTTACTCAGTGTCTAGAACTTCCTCTTGCCATCATTTAATATAGAAAAAAATATAAAACTGAAATAACATTATATTGAAAGAGTTATGTTTGACCTTACTGGTAGGAGAGCTCTTGACTTTAACACTCTTAAAAGATATATTTGTAAAACATACATATTTGCTTTTGCTAAGCTTTTTGGTTGTTCAGGTCTTTAACACTGACAAATTACAGTTTAAGAATTTCCATCCAGTTTTCTCATACTTTGGTGTATCCAACATACAGATACCCCTAGAAGAAATCAGTTTTGTTTATTTCCATGTTGTACTAGTTTATTAGGAAAAAAAACCTCCAAAAAGCTGCCTTAATTTGCTGATAGGTTTTGTGCTTAACAAAATCTGTTCAAAATTCTATAGGCTTCCTTGTTGAAAGTGTATTATTGCAAACCCAGATGCACTTCAGTTCCAAGATGAAAGGGCATTGAAGGGTGTGCCCTACTTGTGTAAGAGGATGAGACAGAGACATTCATCAAACAAGGAGAAAAATTGTCCAAGCAAAATACTTTAACCAATTGTAACTTTTTTTTCTACTTTACTTTCTGCCTTATTAAATTCTCTGGTTTTGTACCATGCTTGACCTAGCTAACTTTTGGCTTGGAGATGGGGTAGCAATCCCTAGTAAGTACTGCATAAAGCAGCTGGGCAACCATAGAATTTTTCTTACCTGCTTCAACTTTGAGATTCCAGAGTCAATTGATAAAATTTTCTTCACTTATGTGCAACTTCTCTAGAGCTGGGTTTTTATTCTGTGAACATTGTTTGTCTTGAATTCATATAATTTGTAGAGAATCTAAACAAATGGCTCAGCCATATCTGTAGATTTTCTTGGATTATTTCTTGAATGCTTCAACACACTATAAAAGCATAGGTATGATTTTAGAGTCAATTTTAATACCTAGCATCTCTATAACATTGTACTATTTGTAGTACCTTTCTTAATATTTTAGCAAGAATGCAGTTATTTTAACCATATTTCCTTTGTTTGGTTAAGGAAGCTACTAGGTTAAAAAAGAATGTTTGTTAGGAAAATATCTATTGACAAGCTTCAGCAAGTGGTAGAAGAAGTGTAAGGTCAAGCATTCATAGACAGATGTTCTTAAAAATTTTGGCATTCAAAAGTGTTTAGATGTATTTGCAGACACCTGGATGAAAAGTCAAAAAGTTTGTTTAATGACTTGAAAAGTGTTTCTGACTTTTCAGTATGTGGTGGCATGGATAATTTTATTGCCATAGATGTGGAATAAATTTAACTTTGTTAAAAATTTCAAAGGGTAGATATTTACTGTGAAGTACAGCTAAATATTTTTATGTGGGTTGGGGTAGATGGTCTGATGCTGTCTCAGTTGAAGCTATGAAAACCCAGTATTATTAAGCTCAGTATTATGAGTTATATGATGTGGGAGAGCTTTAACTGCCCCAGTCAGTTCTTCATGTCTAAAAATAGCAATAACATCTTTAACAGGCATATAAGGGAATATGGAATCAGTTTGTAGAAAAACAAACAGACTTCACTTGGTGATTTCTCTATTGCTGTGGGGATTAATGCTGATATCTTAATTGGCCATTTAATGCTTTGCTCAGCAAATATTTCCTTCCTCAATGCAAACTTCTAAATGTGTTTTATTACCACCAGGGGTTTTTTTGTGTGTCTTCAACCTCTTTTAGTAATGAGCTATTTAAGGACAATTTACAATTTACAAATAAAGATTGTCTAAATATGGTCTGACTTTTTTTTCAAGCCGCTACCAAAAAACATGGTGTCAAGACTATGTGAGTCCAAAAAGGTGTGTGCTGCAGCTGATATGCAACTCCAGGTATGTGTTTTGCATTCTAGTTTCTACTCTCTATTCAGCACTTGCAAAACGTATTTTAATTCTTATAATTTGACCAAAATTTTTATTTTAATGTAGATGTTTTATCTAATTAATTCAAATTAATTAATTTTATATTAATTGTTATGATTGTTTTTCTGAACATATTTTGTATACTTAAACCTAAATGCTTATATCTATACGAAAATATGAAAACCAGAGCTTTTGAAAATGGTTGGATTATCAGAATTCCCAAATGTAGTTTAAGATTAGATTCTTAAATGAATGGAATAATTTAAGGAGAACTTGAAGTAGAAGAAGTGTTGTATGCCTTGGATCATTAAAATATGACCGAGAGATACAGGGTAATACAGTAAAATCAAACCAGCATGTTTATTTACTAGAATGTGATTTGAGCTCCTCTTCTGCAGCTCCAGAGGACAGTGGCCACTTGTCACAGCAAAATTGCTGGCTGAGCTGTAAGGATGTAAGACTTCTCACTCACAGTGTTAGGAGAAGTAACTAAATTCATAAACCCTTATTTTCTGTGGGTAGGTAAGATTGATCAGTTATTTCCATAAACAATCAGTGATGCTGTTCTTCAAAGGAAGTAAAGGAAATTATACTTCTATCTAAAATGGTATTTTAGGCCTTTTTCAGTCCTGCAACAGCAGTTCTCAGATGTGTACAGTAGCATTAGCATCCAGCCAGGTTTTTTTTTTTAACAGTGAGCATTTGGCGGCATTTAGTGTCTTACAAGTTTCTGCTGTGTGATTTTTGTGATTTTCTTCTTTGTTTTGCCTTAAGCCCAAAGCATATAGTGTTCCTAACTACAGTTAATCTGGTGTTTAGGTGAGATAACTCTGCTAGTACCTTAGTGAAGGTTAGTTACTGAGATGTGGAAAGAAGCAAATTTACAGATGTTTGGTATTTTTTCCTTTGAGAAGTTGCCAAATGATCACAACACTGTCTACAAACATGAGTTGGGCTGGTTAACTGAAGTCTGAAAGAGAAACTTAAATATTTGCAGTTTTCTCTATGCAGTTGCATAGAAGACTTTAAACTAATCAGAAGTCTGGAGTGTGGACCTGTAAGTTGTGCACATGTCATTTACACTAGTCAAAGCCAGGCTGAGCATTGATTTCAGTGTATACATGTGTTTTTCATTGGTTAAACTTAATGGACTTTTGAATTGTGCTTTCAGTGCAGTGCTGGCTGTCAGCAGGCAGTGTTGGCTGGGCAGGTGCTACCTGTGGCTGTACCTCTGTGACATGAAAATATAACTGCACCCTGTCTGCAGATCTGATTTTGAAATGCACGCTGCTGGCTTTGAAAGATTCTCATAGAGATGTCTGATAATCCAGAAAGAATGTGGGCAAGAATATAAATAATTAATACAGGAGGTTTTTATTGGGGAAAAAAATTCTGGATTGAAATAAAATTTATACTGTGAATGCTTAATCATGGACCTTTATTCATCAGGGCAGAACACATGTACAGATAAGTTACCACCAAAGTGTTGATCAAGTCTTTTCACATGCACCTGTTCTTTTCTGGTGTCTCTGTCCATAACAGCTGTGTATCAATCTGACAGATTTCCTTTCAACTTTTTATATGTATTTGATATGATCTTGCCAAGATTTGACACCAAGCTGGCATTGTGGAGGCTAAATGGGCTTGGATATTGAGCAGTATAAGTCACAAATATATTCACAATATATTCACAGGACCTCCCTGTCCTGTGGTGCAGGAGAGAGTATTCCAAAAGGAGAAGTCAATGCATCAGTTGCTTGTGCTGGGGCTGTGCAATGTCTGTCCCTGCTGCTGTTGGCCCTCAGCTGCTCCTGGGGCCTCTTTAGAGTCTGTCTTGGAATCACTCCATACCCCATGGCTCAAGAACACCCACTTCTGATTGGCTCAAGTTCCCTTGGGTGCCTAATGATTGACTGGTGCTGGCAGTGATGCAGTGATTTAGCAGGCTGCTTGCCATCAAATTGTTCTCATGGAAATTAAGTTCAACTAGTTCCAACTTGTGACAAATGACCACAATGCCATACTGAATAATATTATTCCTTTCCTACTTTCAGCATTATGTTTTGGGGATGCCAGGTGTAAAACCTGCAGAAATGTGTACTCATTTCAAAGAGACAGATCGGCAGAGCTGTTCTGTTGAACAGTTAAGAAAAAAATGTCCCAGAGAAGTTGACTACATGGCAAATATAAAGCTAATATATTCCATTTTAGAAGTGCATACTGTTACTGATACATATTAAAAAGTATAATAATTGATTGAAGCAAAATATATTTTAATTTGCAGATGCCAAAGTATATATGTGCTGCTAGCTATATGCCTGAAAATACTGTGAATGATGATTCTCATACTGATCTTCAGACTTTGCAAAGACTGTATTCTGTATTGATGGCTAGATTCTATGTTAGCTGTATTTGACCTTTAAAAGAAGAAAAAATTCTGAGAAATATTCCAGCAGTGTGGGAAACACCTGGAGGTTCTTCTGTGGTCTGTTTAGAAAATAGGTCTATTGGCACATGAAAGTAAGAAATACTGCTGCTTTTTCGTGACTATAATACCTCTGAATTTTCTTTTAGGTCATGTAATCAGTTACTCAGAAGGAAAGATAGGAGAGTCAATACATCTTCTCCTAAGGCTTTTGCCAGGCAGATTGAATCCCAGAGTCTTTCAGTCAGTAATAACTTCACTGGAAAGCCTAAGTGTGTGCATATTAATGCTATTAAGCAGACAAGGAGCTAGAAAGAACTGGAATCAAGTAGAACTAATAAATACCAATGTAAGTGCAAAATAGAGAGACAGTATGAAGATAACTATTTGATGGCATTTTTAGATTTTTAAGTCTTTTGAGAAATGAGTTTTACTGTAATTAGTAATCATTTACCTACTGCTTGATATTAAGTATTAGCTTGCTCTTCAGCAGTATCAGCTAAAATCCTGTGGTCCTGGGATGTGTTTCCCTTTCCCATTTCAAAGGCTTGTGTAAACAGACAGAACTGTGGTTTGTAGATGGAAATACATATGGGTATAAAGTTCATCCAAGTTTATTTTCAGGGATGGCTTTTTTAACCGTGCTGTCCAGGTGGCCTGGCTCATAGCTTTCTTCCCACACTGTACATGTGCCAGGATCAAGGGAGAGCTTATAGCTGACTTCAATGACTCATTTCCTTGTCACCACATTGTTCTTTCGGCAGAACATTTTGCTGGCCTTCAGCTGACATTTCCCCACTTCCTAGCTGTGAGTTGAGCTTTTGCTCATTGACCACAAACTACTTCACTCCAAATTTCACTTTAGAGAAGGTCCCTGCAGTGCAGATGCAGTTCCCTCATCTTGTGAGGAACACTGAAGAGCAGCTGCAGACTGGTCCAAGCAAAGATGGGAGATAGAAAAAAGAGGATCAAGGCTGTGCTGAAGCATGAAACTAAAGTCTATTGTCAGATGCTGAAGTTCCTCATGTTTGATTTGGGTTTTTAGAGAGGAGAGGGGAAATGTTGGTATGGAATGACTACTGCAGAGTTAAAAAGGTCTAAGGTGACAGGAGAAAAGGAGTTTTTCGGACTGTTACATCAGTTATTTTTCAGGTCTGTTCATGGTACTTACTGTGGGTCATGCTCTCAGTCACCCTTGCTACTATAAACCTGTAGCTTTTCTTAAACTATGTAAAAAAAATGAATGGGACTCTAGTGACTAAAAGTGCAAAGCCATTGCAAAGCCTCTTTCTCTTATATAAATCAGAGGAAAAAAGTATTGTAGTTTTTGCAGTGTGGTATCGGTTTCTCTTTATATTTTTAGTCTGAATAGATGCTTGCTGCCTACTCTGCTTTTGTAGATGGACAATGTTGAGTGCTTACATGTCTTTTTCAGTGTTGGTACCTGGGACACAAAACTTGCAATGTCTTTAATGGGGATTGTGCAAGTTGTCTCGCTGACCGCTCTTATCCTCATTAGCCATGCAGGAAGCAAGCAGAAATCTAGGAGCACCTCCTGCAAATCATGGTTTATTCAATCCCCTGCTTATAACCCTCTGTTTTTCTTGGGAAAAAAAAATCAATGTGCACATTTTTTATCTATCAAGAGAGACTGTCAAAGGGTTTATCAGTATTCTTTATGTTAGAAGACAGCTTATTCAAACAGAAGGAATATACTCCTTTAGAAACAGTCACAATTTTGGTGAAACTACATGTTGTATTCAGAACAAATATAAAGATGCTGAATTCTGATAAATTATTGAAGAGTTCAGAATGATTTGTACTAAAATTTCATAATAAAGAATCTTTTCAGAGGTTCACGGGGTTGTTTTATTTAGATAACATAAAACATCCAAACAACTTTTTCTCCATAAAATTTCGTGGTTATAGTTCCTGGAACAGTGTGTTTGTCATTGGGGATGGTGTTGCACCATCAATCTCTAGCCAAATTATTTGCTTCATTCCTTGCACAAAAGCTTTTTGAGGCTCCTTATTATCAACTTTCCTATGAAATGTGCCTACCACAGGATGATCTGACCTCTTCCCTTAAATATCTGGATCCATCAAACTTCTCAAAAAATCTTGTGCTGCACAGCAGTGGATGTCATCTGTCTTCCTTGCAATTCCACAAAATAGGAAATCTTCATACCAAAAGAAAAAAAAAAAAAAGGCTGCAATCATTTAATCTTTTCTTCTGTCCGTGCCTGTTTATTGGTTTTTGTTACAGTGCCAGAGACTCTGCTTTGCTGTCTTTGCTTGGAAAGTCTTTTTAATGGTGCAGCTTTCTTTTTCTCTGAACACCTCAGGAATTTGGTTATGCACCTGCGTTCTGCTGTAGTTTACATTCATAAAAATTGCTTATGGAGCAACTTTTACTTCTGGCAAAGTACTCTCCTGGTGCAGTGAGCTTTGAGCTAAGCTTATGCTTCAGCAACTTATTGCTCTGATGGTGAGAGCTAAATTAAGGAAAAATCTGCCTTAGTACTACACTGTTGCAGGGCTCTAGCAGAAACTCAGTAGCATCAGCAACTCTGCTGCTGTGTAGTGGGCATAGTGCTTTTAGGTCGAAGGTTGGACTTGATAATCTTGGAGGTCTTTTCCAACCTCATTGATTCTGTAAATTCTTAACATAATTCTTATGTTCACTGTCTAAGCCATAACTTGCCCCTGCAGGAGTGAAGTGTTCTCATAGCTGCATGTACACATCTTGAAAGAGCTTATTTTGTAGTGTCCACTTAAATAACTTTAAAATAAATAACTTAAAAATAGGAGGTTTTAGTTAAATCTATTTAAAAATACTTTTCTTGAAAAGGGGAATTGTTGGAAGGCCTTAGGGACATATCTTAATTTATTTTAAAAATGCAGACAATTTAGTACTCCCAGTGTGCTAAGTGACCTAAACATGGATTTATGAAAAGTCATGATGGTGGTGATGGTGGTGGTTGGTGTTTTCGAAAAGCCTCTTTCTCTCCTTGTATAACATTAGTATCTTATACTAATGGTAGAAGATTTCCAAACCACATATATTTAAACCCTCTCCCTAGTCCATCTCTCATGTTCTTTTCTTTGTGTCTTTTTTGGTTTTTATATGCCAAGACATATAACAAGTGCCAAAGACAAATGTATTTTCTCTCTTCAGGTATTTTATGCTGTCTTGGACCAAATCTACCATGGTAAACACCCTCTAAAAAAGTCAACCACAGAAATTTTAAAGGAAACACAGGAGAAAGTTTATGGATTGCCATATGTACACAATACAGTAAGTAGCAACAAAAAAACTTTAAATTGCGCCTTTTCTTGGATAGCATATTAAAACCACTCCTTCTCCCTGACTCTTGCCCTGCACACTTACATATGTCTTGCTGTATTGTTATATTGAAAGAGGTTTCTTTCTGTCACTCACTTTATCCAGAGAGTAGTATGTTGGAAATTTTCAGCCCAAAATCAAAATTTAATTAATGTACTTGTTTTTGTATAGGTATAGTCTCATAATGATGAACTTCATTATCTTGCTTTTATTTTCCTGGTAAAGAAGGCACTGGAAACAATATATTGGAAAGAGGGCTTATTCTAACTTTTCAAAGGCTGCTTATAAAAGGCAGCAAAACACTGTGCTGCAAATTGGTGTTTGTATGTGGTCAGCATGAGAGAAAGTGTGAAGCAGGAAATGGAAGTGTGTTTTTCTCACTGTGTTCCTGTCACCTTTGTCATGTAATTAATCCTTTCATGTCTTATCTGAAAGTGTAAAAGCCTAGAGTTCTACGGAGCTATGTAATTTTGATCTTCATTAGAACATGTCCCTGTTCTGTACTTCATGTGACGGCCAAAGGTGCAGTTTGCATAGACAGCAATCATGGGATTTCCTGGTCTGTGTGAAGCTGACTTCCCACCTGGCCCCCCAGTCACTGTTAGCCACTGTGGTCAGAATACCCAAATCTTTTTCTGCTTCTCATAAAATGTACTTTTCTCCTTAGCAAAATGTGTGTTTCCTTCTCTGAGAATGGTGTCGGAAGATCCATTGCCTTGTCAAAACTCTTCATCCACTGCTCACACCGCCAAAAAAGAAGGAACTTAATCCCAGCAAAATGTACTGTGAATTTATGAATAGTCACAAAGTCTATATTTATATCTATTGAATGTTGAATTACTGTCAATACAGTTTAAATTTCAGTAAAACAGTGAAAACTTGCATTAGAATAACATTAGTACTCTGTAGAGTAATTAATGTCTGTAGTTTGTCTTGCTGTCCTTAGCTGTTCTTTCTTCCAAAATTGAGACATGCTTGCAGTTCAATTTGTAGTCCAGATTAAAAAAAAAAACAAACCTTGAAAGTAAAAGTTGGGGGTTTCAAGGGAAGAGACTATATTTCTTTCTTTCATTTGATTTCAGAGCTAGATATTGAAATCCAGTAGTAGGGACCAGTTTTTATTTTTGTCTGTTATTTGGCTAGGTACTTACAGAGCTGGCAGGGAAAACAAAGTGTTTTGATTATTTGAATTTTATCTATTCTCTATACATTTAGATTCAGTTATGTATTGCTAAGTCAGGTTTTTATATCTTCAGTCAGTGATGTTGGATAAGAGTAATTCTTCCTTAGTGAAGATCTTCACTGCATTAATGGGATTTTCCTGTAGCAACATTGTCTGTCAGGGCTGCAAGCATCCATTATTAGCTCTTCCTGATGAACCCTAGGTCTCTCTTACTGCTCTTGAAAGGCAAGTAAACTCAATAAATATCCTCTGAATGTACTTGATTGGGCTTCAGTCTAATTGTGCAGACTTATTTTCTGAAGTAGAGCCACAGCATGTGTCTTCATCAGAGGATTTTCTGTCATTCTCAGGCACAGCTCAGATAATAGGACAATTTGGTTGTGTCTTTTTGTTACAGTGCTTTCCAAGTGGGGCATATAAAATACACCTAGTAATAAATGCTGCTGCACCTATGGGATGTACCTATTTAAGGTAAACCTAAGCATCATGTGTTACATGCCAACAGTAGGAGGGATAGTCCAAAAATGTCTTGTTGAGGTCTGTATTTGCTATTCAAACAGATTTTGCAGGCACTGGGGCAGCAGGCATTGCACACAACAGTGTTTGCATTGACTGCACTGATGCAGACAGGCATGGGAGCTGGTGCCACGTGCAAGGCAGAAAGGAAGTCAGATGGAAGCACAGAGAAGCAGCACCCCACTACAGTTTGTCTGAATAATACAAATCTCACTTACTGGCTGGCCATTGCTTATCTGTTCAAAAGTATACAGAGTTTACTGCTGGCTCCTGGAGGATGAAATTCCACTGGGATTTCATTGCTCTGTTACTGAATCCAGAAGCTGATGACTGCCAGGCAGGGGGCAAGGAAATGTATCTGCCTGTTTTTTGTAATGTTTGTCAGTTTTGTTGCCAGAGGAGATTGGAAAATGAAGTCTGGAAAATGAAGAGCAGTTTTGCATAGGTTCAATTCTTGAGTCCTTATGATACCTTTAAAAGCGAACAAGTCTGCCTTTTGGTTCTTCTAAGAAAGCAAGATAAACAAAATAATAATGGCCGTACTTTTTCCAGCCATTTCTTCATGAATGTACATTGTGTCAAAATCTGTGCACTGTGGGGAATTCAGTACTATGCTTTTTCCCCAAACTTTTCTTCAAATCATAGCTTATTTCTTATCTCTTGCAAAGTCAGTTCTCATTTATTATGGCCTGCCTTGCAGCTGATGATACTGTCTGCTTTTAGAATGTCTCCACTGGTCTCTACCTTTGTCCCCAGGATGCCCACAGAGGCTTTTGAACATGTATCAGGTGACCCTTTGATCAATCTGAGACATGATCAAAGTTTCTCCCCATTATCTGTTTCTTAGTCCCCTCATGTCCCCTAGTTCAGACTTAAAAACTACTTTCCTTTGAGACAGTCATCAAAACTTAATGGTGTGCCATTGCTAGTCCTCCGCCAAGCATAATAATTCCTGTCTCCTGCTGGGAGCTGGGTTCAGTATTGTGACAGAAAATGACACGTAGAGTAAACAGACTCTGCAATGATAGTGGAGTTTGAGGCCTCCTGCAGTTACAGGAAAGGGCTCTCAATAATGAAGTGATTATACAATAAACACCATCTGCCCAGATCATCATACCTGTATTTTCTTTTTAAGTAGTTTTAGTTATTGATTCTTATTTTCAGAAAATTATTATGGACTTACCTATTAATGGTCTGTGCATTGTAGTAATCTTTTCTAATCTGGAATTTTGGTGGGAGATGCTGGTTTGGCTGTGACTGAGGAAAAAAGGTTTTGAAGAGTTAGGCATAGTGAATCTGTGTTCTTTTTTAGGTCATTGCCAAATAGTCCCTTTTGCATTTTTTAAAATTAGGTGGTCTTCTGGTTGGCTTTTCTTCCAGAAACAGCTGAATTTATTGTGTGGTGCTTGAATACAAAATGCAATGATGGAATTAACCCACACATGTCATTATAATTATGTTTGATAAGAGGCAACATGTTGGTATGTAGGGTGCCTTTGATATTTTTTGGAACACTGGATGATTTGCTATCTACCTTTTTGTTTTAGCATATTAAAAATGCATATTAGTTCAGAAGGACTACATCAGGTTACAGGTTTAATTATGGTTAATAGTTTTGTCCAGAGTGCAAGTTTCTTTGGTAGCATGGCCTATGGTTGCTAGCATTTGGAAAAACCAAAACACCTGTGAACCAAAAATGTTAGCCAGCCAAGCTTTCCAACAGAAGACAAGGCAAGTATTGTCTGAGATACCCTAGAGCAAAGATGTGTAATGAAAATGGTGTATCACCAGTGTGGTTGTTAGTCTGTCTTCTTCCTGCAGCTGGGAGGACTCTGCCCAGACAGGGATCCTGACCTTGGAAGGCTCCACCTAGGTCCTTGTCTTAACTTGCTATGGTTGTGTCTGTCATGTTCCTGAGAAAGGAAATCAATGGATGAGATGCAACCTAACATTTGGAGTGCTTGCTCAGGGAGGTTGTCAGGCACTATGGGAAGATGTGGCTTGCCATGGGTGCTGAAAACACAAGTTTTTCAATAACAGGGAACATGCAGGGGCATGGATGTTTGGTCAGGTGATGAGAAGTTGATGTCAATAGGCAGAACTGGCTTCTCTGCAGAGAGAAAATAGTTTTTGCATCACGCATGACTGCCATGAGCCAAAGCCTCCTCTTTTGTTGTTGAAGAAGACCTGTGTGCAAGAGAGTGTATTTTTAACAGGATTATTCCTCAGCCTACTGAGGGCTGGCTGGCAGTTTGGGTTAAGTATCTTGTAGAATCTACCATCTGTGTCCTTGTGTCATCCGTTGTTTTAGGATTTCTTGTTAGGTTTTTGAAATGGCTATTAATTGTGCATTTATATAACTCTTTTTCTGTATGTGAATTTCATAGGAATATCAATAGTGCATATAAAAAGAGTAAATAGACTGAGCAAGCAATGAGGCAGCTGGCTTAGAGTAAATAAGTGATAACCTTTAACCTCTGATGGTAAAAGTGGTTTTGAATTCTGAAAACTTAACTCAAGTGGAGAACATAAATCTTAAAATTATTGGTAAGGAAGGCTAAGTAGTGGTTGCCTATTAAGTTTTAAACTGTAATTTCACTTCGTATTTATTCTGTCAAAAACCTTCCAAAATTTATTTTAGATTTATTAGGCTAAACTATGATGGAACCTTAGAATATAAGCAAAACTGAAAGCCAGATTAAAGGAAATGTAAAAAAAACCAGTTAGAAGCTAGAATGGGTGTTATTGGCAAAGAGCTTTTAAAAAACCAATTCTGAGTGGCAGATGAAGGAATAAAGCTTATGATGCTAATCAATAAGACACTAAAAAGAGCTCAGTGGGAGAAAAAGTCTCTAAATCTGACTATCTGAGAAAGGGAGGTTATTAGAAAAGCAAAAGCCATATAAAAGTGTGAAAAACAGAATACAGGGTAAGTTCTAATGAGCCAGAAGGAAAACTGGAAGTTTCAAGCAGCTTAGAAACCAAACCCAGCAATAACGATTAAAAACAATGCATCAGAAAGAGGAAGGCTGCCAGGTATTTGCTGGAACTGGAACACAGCTAAGTATGGTGATTCAAAAGATATTATGTAGTTATCCAAGAGACTGAACCAAGGATACAAACCATCCTGATGCACAAAAGCTTTGGCAGTAAAGGACCAAGCCCTTTAAAACTTTATTAAGATAATAAAAAGTAGAAATCATTATATGACTAGAGATAATGACTAAAAGAATACAAGAATTCAGAACAAAAAAGGCCAGAAATGCTGAGTTGCAAATTGCAATTAAAGAAGGTAATAGAATTCCATAATTACTCAAGAAGCAAGAGGAGATTGGGAGATAGAACAACAATAAATGTCAGAGAAAGCACTGATATTCTGTTCTGCCTCCGCATTTTTTGAACAATAAGTGAAATTTTGATTACATAAGTAATACATGCAATTTTTGAGATGGATTGAAACAGTACTGAGATTACGGAATAAAATAGAGAGAAAACTAGATTAGATGTAGTCAGATTGTCAGAATATTTAAGCTTGTCAAAACAGTCAGTGACTCGGAGGAATTATCACTCACAAACTCATGAAAAGGTAGTAGTGTTATGATAACTGCTCTTGTGAAGGGAGAAGAAATTGGGAACTGTAGACTAATTGTTCAGATTTTGTCACTCAACAAGTAGTAGAAGCAATTATTAAGCAGCTCATAAATACCTTGAGAACAATTAAGTGAGCAAAATAACCCCAGTTTTGTTATGAACTGCCTAAGATGGAAAAAATCCACTTTCTTCCTAAGGCATTGATTGATCTTGGAAGCAGGTTGTAAGTAATTAATAGCATAATTACGCTTAGCAAGCTTTTTGATGCTTGCAAATCATAATTGTACAACCAAATTGTACATTTGTGGCTGAGTCAACACACAGCAAACATACTGACAAAGCAGGTGAAAGCTTAGTTTCAGACAGGGACACTATAAGTAGACATCACCAGGAATCTGTCCAGATTGGAAACATGAGCTACGAGGAAAGTCAAGGAAATCCAGTATTTGTCAAAGAGAAATTTGTGTAAGCACACATGAATGGTACTGAAAACCTTTAGGGGAAAAAATATTTGGAATTGAGGCTGTGATTATTTGTTTCTTATTAATGAGAAAATAGTAGGAGGGGAAAATTTATATAATTTATATAAAATGTGACTATGGGTAGTATCTAATCTTTTTAAGTATTGTTAACTTTTTTACTCATTTTTTGAAGAGGGAAGCAGACACCCAGTATGTCTTGCATCTCTCTTATAGGCAGTTTTAAAGAAACCATTATCATAGATCACTGAGCCATAAGTTTCACAGTAAAGCCAGAGAACCTTCAGAGATGATGGCTTTTCCACTTTTTCTCCTTCTGCAGTTAATTGAGAGGTACTGATGTTGCTCATATTGCACTTTTTTGAGTTTTGAAGAGAGGTGAAGTCATATGTTAGTACTCAACTCCTTGAAGTTTGTGTAACCCCTTCAAGGTAATTTTTTACCTTGCCGTTTTGGAAGCTAAAGTTGTTTATACAGAGTGCAAGTCCCTGGATTAGTTTTCATATGAGCCTTCTTAAAAGTATACTGTAAAATCAAGTTGAAAAGTCTGGGTCTGAGGGAAAGATTAATAAAGGAATGCACAATGGACTCTGGGGAAGTGATAGTTCTATAAATAATTAATAGCTAAAAGCCATTTCAAGAAGATTGGTGCCCTGCTGAGGTCAGTATTAAAGTAGTTCCTGGGACTTTCAAAGGCTCTTAAAGTCACCTTTCAAGGTTTGTTTAGGTTTCTGTCTTTGTGGAGTTGAGTTCATTTTATGATAAAGAAAATGCTGATAGCAAATACTGTGAAGATTTGTTTTCCAGTGGTTATATGACACTATTCACTGGGCAACTATCTACAGCAGTAGAGTGTTTACAGATATCATAAGATATGAAGCACTTATGAAGGAAATTCTTTTTCTAAGTGTTTGCCCCATGAAACTCAAACATACTTTAGTGATAGTATTTACCATATTTACCATGTGGCAGATCATTTTAAGGGACTGTGCAAGAAGTAGTTGTATGCGTCTGCTGTTAACATTTTTAATATATTTAGATATATTGTACATCTATATGAAAGCAGAGATAGCTTAATCTACTTTGATATAGTTCTGTTTTCATGGCTCACATGTTCCTTTTCCCCCCTGAGATTGCACTACTGGAGCTATATTTGCAGTGATAGATACAAGATACAACTGAATACATCATTGCCATAAACACAACCTACTGAGTCTGAAATGAAGTTCTCTTCAAATGCAGGGGAGACTGTCCTTTCTATGAAATGTCATTACAGAAAAATAACAGACAGAGGAACTATTAGCACACTTTCTTCACAGAAGGTGGGTGAGGTGGGGTGAATGTAATTTCTTTAAATTCATACTGTACTTTTGGCAGATTAAGGAATAGAGTCATGATCCCCTAAATCCGTTTCTAGAATGAAGCTAGCCAAAGATAGTAAATAAACAGTACTGTAAACAGGAAGTGATTTCATCTTCCAGTGTTGGTTCAGATACTTGATTAAGTTGTATTGCAAATATATTTTGCAATTACCAATTTGCTTAGGGTATTTCTTGGTTTTTGTAAGGGCTTATCTTAAGCAGCATTCATGATGTTTGTTTTAAAATAATAGGTCAATACTTAAAATTAGGTTTAATTGGAAAAGTAGTATAAAAAATTTGGGCTTCAGTGCAAGTCTGTACCCAAAGGAAACAGTGACCTGATTCTGTTTATCTCAGGCTTATGAATTTAAAGCTTAGGCGATAATAGAAATTACTAATTATAATTGAAGAGGGGGTATTGCATGTGAATGTATATCTCTGTAGAATTGCATGGTATGACATAAAGGATTTGTTTGAAAATCAACAAATGTTTGCAAATTTCTTATATTTTACTTCAAGGATCGGTTACAATGTTTACAAGTAACACTGCCTCTTAACTTGTCCAAATAAGATCAGTTAAAGGACACAATAAAGAATCCATTTTCATATCTCTTTGTCTTTTAAAGATTGTGAAGCAATGCATATCAGACATACGATTTTTGATCTCAGTATTCTTTATTATCACCCATACCCCCTTCCCTCAGTCCCTTTCATGGGAGGAGAGCAGAGGGTATAGAGTAAATAGTTCTAAATGATTTTGCTATAAGCAGCTCAAATTCATGAGTAGTTTATAAATAAAAATGAAATATTTTTCTTTAGGCAATTCAAAGACCATATGGTACGTATCTGGAATCATCTAAGTGGTTAATTGCATGTTAAATTCCTTTCCTCTTCCTTAGTGTAAACAACTGCAAAAATATTTACATTCCCTGCCTTGCTAGATTTATTTATCATTTTATAATAAAAACACGGAAGTGTTACAAATTGAAGTCTTAATCTCTTGCTTGACTTACTTTCTAAAATGTCAGCGGTGTCTCTGTTTGGTTTACTTTGTGTTCTCTCATTCCTAACACAGAAATGCACAGCCTTGGAAAACGGAAGAGTATTGATATTAGGCGAGCTAGAGGCACAGCACGAGATGAGGTTTCTTGAAACTAGTTTTCTGTTCTTCTAAGCAACATTAGAAACTGCAGGAAAGAAATGGTTCTTTATTGTATTTTTTATTATTGTGAAACTCCAGAAGAGTGATGATGTAATTCTGTAAAACTTAGAGGGGTTGAGGTCAGAAATCCAGAATGTAAGTTGACCGAGCAAGCTGCTGCATACCTGTGGAGAGAGTTGTTTCTACAGTCAGGGAGTGCTCCAGCTTTCCCCCTGAGGTAGCTACTGGCACAAAGAGTTTGCAAATTCTGCGCTCTGATACTCATCAAAGCATTTCTCCAAGTGAGCATGAGTTGAGGACGTATTCAAAGTGCTGGCCAAAGTGTGCTTGTCTACATGGCAGAGCAGCTGTTGTCTTGGGTTTCCAGTGGTGCTGATAGACCTTGGCCTCAGCAGAGGGAAATAGGCTGTGCAGATTCCCATGCTAATCGCCTTTCTCTTCTCTCCTGGCTCTGAGGAACCAGAGCCTGCAGCTTCCCCTTGGCTCTGGGGAGTTTTCCAGCCGTGCTGATAGCTAAATTCAAGGGCATTAGGAGCAGTAGTATCAAGTTAGTGCCAGACACAAGAGGTTCTCCACCCAGTAGCCGCTGAAGGAGATAACTTGGCTGCTCCTTTGTTGGGTTTCCTGCCAGAATAAGATTTTAATTAAGAAGGGGGAGGGCACCTGATATAATCTCCATCAAATATTGTTCTTCATGGAAACAATTGCTCATTGACGTAATTACTGTAGCACACATTTTGTAATTAGAAGTCTTTAATGACAAAAATACTTCCCTTAATTTAGTATTGGGTCTTTTCAAGTTCTCACTTGTGTTTTTTGTCTTAAGATGCAAAGCAAAATGGACACAAATATACTTTAAAGTGCCTAAAGTCACAGCAGAAACTGTAGGAAGAATGTTTTGAAAAGTCCAAGCAATAGGCAAGAATTTCTGTAGGATTTCTTTTCAAAAGATGTAGTAGGATTTTGTAACATTGATTCCTGATGAAATTAGTGGAGCCCCCAGGAACAATGTTTACCCACACTCAAGCAAAAGCTAGCTATATATTAAGCTACCTATGGATTTTCTTTCAATTTTGTCTTTTTACTATCACGTATAAATTTTTGTATCAGATTATTTTTGTGACAATATTAACAGTTCTAAATTTAAAATTCAAATAATCGAATATTAAACTAATGTAGCCTGCAACATAGTTTTGTTTCATAGTTTTGTTTGATCCTACCGTGTTGTTAAAATGAATAAAGGGATTTAACTTTTGAATAGAAGAAGGTGTAGTAAATTATTCAGATTTCTCCTAAAGCAGTAATCCTATCCTCTCAGAAGACAACAGGATTAATATTTCTGTCCTCTACTATAAAGGAGGCCTATGTAACTAGTTTGGGCAAAACACAGTTTAAGGTAGCTAAAGTAAAATGAACTGAACCTTACCCTAAGAATGTATTCTACAAGGACTTAAAAAAAGTCCTGATAAGGTGTGAGAATGTGAAAGTATCAGTAAGGTATTTTTGTTTTCATGTTGTGGGGTGGAAAGCCATTTCATATGGAATTTTGGAAATGCTTCATACATGATTATAAGAAAAGATTGATAATGTTGGTGGAAAAAAAGCCTATTTTACAACAGCAGTGGATCAGTCAGACACCTTTATTACAGTCTGTTGTGCTGAATAAAAAGCAGGCATGAACTTGACCTGTGGATGGCATATTGTCATAACCCATGGGCTGTGCTGTAAAATGCACTGTTTTATAAACTCCTGGAATGAGTTCATGGAACTTTTTGAAGTAAGCGATTACTCAGAGTTTCATTAACTTTCTAGCTGCTTACCAAAAATATAACATTTAATAAGGAGACTGCCCTAGTTCTAAATGTCTAGCCTTTACCCTCTCCAAAAGGGAATTTGATATGTCTTTCTTTTTTTTTTTAATGAAGAAATGGCTCCTCGTTAGAAATAACACAAGAAATCAAGTCATCTTATAGCCGAATTTATTAAAATGGAGAAATGGAGTTTAATGTTACAAGGTCAAGCATTTAGTTTTAGATACATTTACGGTGATGGGGGATGTCTTTTTATTCATCATTGAACTTCTTAACAGAGCAGTAGCCCATATATTCTTGTGGTTTTTGAACATTTGATTTCCTAGATTGTAATCTCCTCTGTATGAAGTATGAGGAGAAGAAGTTTTTTTATGTGGGCAGATAGCTCCTTGTGAATTAGGGCAGAGGATGGGTGTTTTAATGTTTAAATATATTTTTATAGGTAACTAAGTCCAGTCTTGAAAAGTTAATTGTAAGGGCAGCATAGAATCAGAAAATGTACTTGAATATTGTAATCAGTTCTGGGTAATATTGAAGATTTGGGAGTTCCTGATCAGGAACTTTTTGTGAGGACTGGGACAAAAGTAGTGATGATGAAAATGATGACAAATTAGAGTTATTCATGCTCTAGAGTGGGGAAAATCTGTACTAATTCAAAAAAGATAAAATTAAATATAGGCTTTAGGTTTCAGTAGGTAATAGCACTGTTTGTTATTGGCTTTCCTTTACTCCTGTTTGAAACAGGAAAAACAATCTTAGTTTCTGTTTTACTCATCCTCCATTTCTGTTTCTTGTTTTAGATACTGTATTGTTCCAAATGAATTTTTGAAATTCCATCGCTTCATCATATTTGCAAGTGTCCCCAGATGCAGAGAGGGAGATGAGCACTGTCGTTCCTTGGTCTTTCTGTATCCTTTCCTTAGTAAGGTTTAGTAGCAAAGACAAGGTCTAACAAAATTGAACAGAGGGTACTGAGGACCATTTTAGGTGCAAACTTTGAAATCAAGCTTTTGGTCTTGGATAGATTGCTGAGAAGTTGACCTTTTCTCCTTGCTTAATTGTGATACAGTTTCAACAAACCGAATAAATAGAATAGTTGATCAATCTGGCAGTGCAGATGAGCTGCTTTAGGTGCAGACCATTAAATGCCAGGAGCATATGAGTGAACAATGTAATCTGAGGTTTCAAGGAAGACATACTGTCTTAGTTACAGCTTATATGATTATCAAAGCAATTCCTTTCTGATGGCAGAGGTAGAAATATCCTTCACTATGCCAAACACCTGGAAATTATTTTTGTTTGTAGCCTAATAACCATTTCTGAGTATATGAAACCAATTCATCAGTAAAATTTTCCACATTCCAGAGAGAGAGAGAGTAGAGACTTCTAATCATAACTTTAAAAACTTATTAGAAAAGAAACTGTCATGTTTTCCTGCTCAGTCTCCTAAAAATGTAGTCTCTGCTCTGTTTCAAAATGTGCTTTTAGTTTAATGATTATGGTTATAATTAAGGAACTAGACTAGTTAGAAAAACTATAGCTATGAAGTATAAACATGGTAACCTTTCAAAGCAAAGCAGAGACTGTGTCCAAGCTTGATGTTGTAACACACTTGCATTACAATGAGGTACAGTACAGTGCTTTACCTTAAAAAAGAGAAGGTTAATCATTGTTAAGAATTTCTACCATCAAGTTCCATCAGAAAATTGAAGACTGGAGATCTTTTTTCATCTCACTTAACATTGCTACTCCTACTTTAGTTGTGTAGGTCACCAGCACAGGCTCAATTGCTCACCAATGGCAAATTCGGTTTGTTTTGCACACCTGTGTTAGGGTGGAGGTAACCATCTTGTAAAAAGTAGCTTTTGAATGGCTGAACTACAGCTAACTTTGAGAACTTTATTTGCAGGTTTGCTCAGGAAAGGCAGTGTAGCTAGCAACTTGTTTCTCATCTGCTGTTTAAAGTAATTTAGATTATGAGGCACCAGTTGCTCCCTTTTCTTTTAAGGAAAAAAGACTAAGTAAAAGCCAAATACTTATTTTTTCCACCCTTTTGGTTGGTCATTTTTTTTAGAATACACATATGACTTTTTGGGTAATGGAGAATAAGATAATAATCAGCACTTTCTTGAATAAAGAAGCATAGTTTATTTCAGCTGTAAAAAAGGAGTTTGTTAATTACACTACACTAAAGAATCACAGAGACAAATAGTTTTGGAAAATTGCATATATCCTTTCACTTTTTTGTTTGGCTGTATCAGAATTTCAGGTATTGACTGTGGGATAAGAACAAGCATATCACAGCCCATGGATTTAAATTTAAAACACCTGTTATGTTACATTATTGTTTATCTTTTAGTTCCTCTTTGAAACTCGGCTTTTTATAGTACCTGCAAAAATCATGTCAAGAGAGATATCACAAGAATGTTAAGAGTTTTGACTTTGGGTAGGAGGACAAATAAGATAGGGCACTAGTTTTCTCTCTGGAGTTTCTTCAGAGCCAACAGGGCAAAGGAAGTTTCATATTCCTTCCTTTACACACTCACCCATTCTCATTCCAAAAACTATGCCTGAATCTGTTGGGAAACAGCATTTCAGTTTGGACCTACTTGCCTTTACACATCACACTGGAGAGGTGATGAAATCTTCATCCCTGGGGACTTTAGACAGCGCCCTGAGAAATCTCTTCAAAGCTGGCTTTGCTTTGAGTGAGGGTTGGACCAGATGACTTTTGGAAGTCTGTCACAATTTTAATTATTCTGTTGCATTTAGCGAAATAAAAAGAAAAAAGTATTTTGATTTTTCTGATGATAAGGCTTATAGTTCTGATTTTCTTTGCTAAGGAAACAGTCAGAACTAAACATCATTAAAAATAAGTCTGTCATCACTTGAATGAGTCACTATACAAAGTAACAATACATAAATGAATAGCAATATAATTATTGGATTATAATATTGCTATAATCTGCTATATATACACATTTTAAAATGTGCAGACAAATCTGTGAATTATGGCATTGCATGTGGATGGAATTTGTGTACCTCTAAGATTGTTTCCAGGTGGAAAGCTGTGGTTTTTTATAACATTAAGCACAAGTGACTATTACCATTTTGTTTCTGACAAAAGTTATAAACTGAAGTTTTCTGAGTGTGATACTGCACTTACCCACATGGAAAAATATAAAATATTGTGTTACTTGTAACAAGGTAATTGTAGTTTTTGTCCAAGACCAATAGAACTGCCCAGCTGTTATCAAATATGATTAATTTATTTTACTGCTTTATTTTCTCCCCATCTGACCCTGTTTATATATAGTTTCAATCCAGATCATCAGTGTATTGGATATAAAGCATTTAGATAGAAAATGACTTCTTCCATTAAAGGATTGTTCATTCTGGGATTTATTTCTGGTGGCTATTTTTGTTTCTTTTTTTCTTTTTTGTTTGTCATTAATAGTACCAGATTTCTTCCATCAGATATAAGAAAATGTTGAACAATATAATGAATTTAAAAGATAACGTGTGGTTTGGGGTTTTTTTCTTCTTACAGGCCTGGCAGCTGCGATTCAGTCACCTCGTGGGCTACGGTGCCAAATACTACTCCTACCTCATGTCCAGGGCAGTTGCCTCTATGGTGTGGAAACAGTGTTTTGCTCAGAACCCATTTGATAGGTAAAAACACAGAAATGTTAAATAGAATGAAATGCTAGTTGCTTCTGGAAAACATGAAACAAATTAGGTTGGTGGGCTTTTTTGACACAGATTAGTTTTTAGCATTTTTCTTGATTTTAAGAGGACTACAAAGCAGGAAATAACCATGGAGATATACATATATATATATGTGTATATATACACACTTTGGGACATGGTTCATTGGTGCAAAAAAAATTGTGTTAATGTTTTAAAATACAGGTGTGTCAGTTGGGAGGCAGTGAAATCCCTATTTAGATGTAATTAGAGAGCTTGAAATTCATAGATGCCTAATTGCTTGTAATTTTCTATTGAAATCAAAGCAACTCTTGGTATTAAACAAGCTTCATGTCACCAGCTTCAAAGCTCAATATAGCTATGCTACTCATTTTGGTTTGTGAAATTAAAAGGCAAATTGGGAGGTCACAAATTGTAAACATTCTTATACCTTTGCTGAATGTTCAGGACATTGTAACAGAGCAGCTTTTCCCTTTGGCACAATGAAGCCTGAAATGTTGCTCGCAAATTAACTTCTATAAGCACCAACACACACTTATATATATAAAATTTGTCTAGTTCAGTTCCTCATAGTGGGATTTTAAATGTAATTTGAATTTTAAGAGTCAACATGGCATCAATCAATTGTTTCAGGGTGGAAAATTTCATTTGGTCTCTGTCTGTGAGTTCTGTAGAGATCCTAGAAGCAAACCTGAGTGAAGGCTGGACAGGTTGTATTTGCAGATGGCTCTAACACCTGTGTTCCTCCAGGGCCATGGGGGAGCGCTATCGTAGAGAGATGCTAGCACACGGCGGTGCAAAGGAGCCCATGCTGATGGTGCAAGGTAGGAAATAAATTATAACTGTTTTATTCCCCTGCAAAAGGGGGAAACTTCAACTTAACTGCATTTCCCAACTTAGTCTTTCTAGTTTAATTGTGATGTTCACTGGATTATGAAAGAAAAATTTAAGTGGACTGGTCATCACCTTTGTATCATGGTCAGTAGAACTCCTATACGTGGAGTACACACAGATAGCTGGGCTGAAGTGTTGGAAAGGTTTGCATTACAAGGCTCTCTAAAGAATTCAGAATAAACTTGAAGGAAGATAGATTACATCATTTCTTGGATACAATAAAGTAGTAATTTTTCCATACATGAAATTCATATCATCTCGGGTTTTTTGTATGGGAGAAGTTGAACTTGTTTTGGCCACATCATTTCAGTGTCATCAAAATATCCTTAGCTGTTTCAGTACTTCAACTGTATATTTTCATGAAATGCATCTCTGACAACTGTAATAAAGAAACACAGTTCGTTATTCATCTCACTACCATTTTTGCCTTTTGAATCTAGAAAATAACTTTTAAAAATCATTCATACCCATAGCAAAAATACTCTCTGTGATCATATCTTAAAAAATAATGCCAGGAGAATGAAACAAGTTTGAGAAACTGCTGACTTTATCTCAAGTCTGTGAAATCAGGATAAAGATTTCCTGTGTAATGTTGCAGAATTTAAACCCAACATTACTTTTGCTATTCCCAAAATGAGCACTTGCTGAGTCCTGGCACATATTTCAATTTTCTCTGAAATTCTTGGTATGAATTCACTGGGCTCTGTTCACTCCATTTTAGCAGAACTTGTGGGACTTTGTTCTACAGATAAGGAAGACAGTGGTAATGTGTCTGTATTTCATCATGAGATTGGCACAGTTTCATGACTAGAACATTTCAGTTCTTTGACCCATCTGTTTATATCTGAGGTCATGATCTCTGCTCTCCTTAGACTCATCATTCATGTATTAAGCAACTATATATTCTTTAGGCTGTCTATTTACAGTTCTGATCTACGGGGTTACTTTTCATTCAATATGACTTTCCAAACTTACTTCTCTTCACTGTTCTCTTCTCTTCACTGTTCTTGAAGAGTTTGTTTGTAACCTTGAAAAACTGTAGCCCAGAACTGTGGATTAAGAAGTTGCAAGACAGGAATGTACATCTTTACAAGCATATCCAATTTTTACATTGTAAGTCATGTGGTGGAGAAAGAAAAAAATGTTTTTAAATACCAGATATGCTTATGATTTCCTCTCGTTCTGGGATGTATTCTTTATTTTACCGAGCATGGAATTTTCCTGGAATGTCCTGGAAACTATGTTGAAGTTGCTGGCAGTGTGCGTCCTTGAATCAAGTGCTATTTGAATGAAGTTTCAAAATTCATCTGTAGGTGGTCTTACAGAAAAATCTGTGGAAGTAAAACTGGCTTTTCCCCTTGCCTGTGATAGGCTCTTATGGGGGACAGTGTCAGTGGGCTCACTGAAGTCCAAGGATGTGATGTGTACTGCACTTGCCTTTTCTGCCAGGCCAGTTATTTCATCATATAAGGTTATCAAGTTATTTAAGCATGACATAACTTTGGTGAATCCATGGTGACTATTCCTGAGTTTTTTGTTGTTCATGAGTCTAAAATCAGTTTCCAGGATTAGCTGTTCCAGCACCTTCCTAGGGACTGAGGTGAGACTGATGAGCCTCAGTTCCTGGGGTTCTGCTGCTTGTTCTTCCTGAAGATACACATGACTTTCGCTTTTTTTCCAGTCCTTTGGTACCTCTGCTATTTTAATAGATTACTTAGAGTTGCCTAGCAATGCCATCTGCCAGCTCCCTTTGCACTCAGGGGTGCATTCTGCCAGGGCTTGTGGGCTTGTTTATGCCCGGTTTTCTTAAGTGTACCATGATCTGATCCTCTTCCATCAAAGATACACCTTCCTTGATTCAGATTCTTTCCCTGGACACTTGTATTCTGAATTTCACTGTTACACTCTATACAGAAGTCCTAACTGATATTCAAGATGATAAAAATAACCAGTGTTCATCAGCAGATTCTTTGTGCACATCATGATGTTCATTTGTACACAATAAAAGTAGTTAAGTAAAAAACTTAACAAACATGCTTGAATGACTCCGTGAAGAATGAAATCAGGGTGACTCAGATGTTTTGACAAGACATTAACTTGATTGCTGATTTGGGATTATTGGAAGCTAAATCACCGAACATACCTGATGAAAAAAGTTGTAATGGTGTATGATTGGTCTGTATTTATTACCAAAAAAAAGAATTTATGGAGAAAAGTAGGAGCGATTCAATTTGTTAAGGTTCAATGAGCTGTTGATTCCTCTTGCTGCTTTTTTTTTTCATTATTGATATTCCAGACTACTTGATTTCCCTCTTCTGTTGGTTTCCATCAGTTGCAAAACTGTGCTCCCATAGGAAATAACAAAACATATATGAATTAAGACAGATTGCACGAAATTTTAAAGCTTGTTGATTTTACTCCCCTTCTGAGAAACAGTCCAGATTCCACGCTCATTAGTGCCCTACTTCAAAAAGTTCTTTAGGTTGTTATTTCAAGTGGTTTTTTATATGGGCTTGCACGTGTCTGGCTTTCGGATGCACATCTGCAGCCTCACCCTTGAAGTGCTTCCATACCTCATTAGGAAGTTAGCCGTGTTCATTGGCTGTTTGATAGCAGGTTACTTCACGAACACATTTCATTTATGCAGGTTCTTTGTTATGATTTTCTTCTCAGAAGCTATCTATTGTCTTTCTTTTGTGTTTGGATATGACCCTAGCTTTTCATCTTTCTCCAACACGATTCCATAGATGTACTGATTAGGAAAGATAAAGGATCTGACCTGTGGAGTTACTGACAAGGTTCCTGTTTGGACTAGTCTTTAATTAGGAAACACAATATACTCTTTTTGTTGTTATTATTTGCATTTGATTCTCTTGGTATTTATTTCCTTTAAAGAAAACAAAAATCCTAAAGTTTTTTGAAGACTTTTTAAACACTTTCTGAAGTGACCCTCCTTATCTTACCCCCTTGATAGTCAATGAAATACAGAAATAGTCACAAATATGGATATCAGGAGTAATTGAAAATGGGTGGACAATGTTTTGTCCGACAGGCTGATTTTCTTTTCATTTTTCCTTAGAGAAAAAATACATTTTGAGAAGAACTTGATTCCTCTGTCATTTTGTGTTGACTACATGGCTCTTGCAGATTTTCTCCTTCCTAGGACTACTTGGCATGAGGGGTTCCAAATTCCTTTAGTTATATAACCCAGGTGTCCCTTCCAGGTCCAGTTGTGTGCTGGTTGCAGGTCTGAACAAGATTCAGGTGTGCACCGTTCCTCCCTCTTTGCCTTGGCACTCCCTGGCTGGAAAGAAACCCAGGTGCATAGGCAGAAAGTGAATTGCAGTGTGAAAACTACTGGGTTGGATGCTTTGGGAACTGAGAGCAAGGAACATATCCTAGAGTGCACCTCTCCTGCAGCCCTGGTGCAGTCACATGGCCCTTGGGGCTTCTGAAGAAGTCCTTGTGCAAAATGCATGTGAAGATGTGTTGCTTTGTTGATGCCATATGGCGTTGCAGACAGTCATACTCAGCTCTGTGCCTACATGGTAACCAAACCAGCTGGCTGTGTAGATAAAAGTCCATTTGCTCCAATGCTCTTTGAAAATTTGCTTTTCCATGCCTCAGACTGTACTTCATGGAGTAACTAAAATTTGAAGAGGCTGCAAAAATCTTCAGATAATGATTGTACGTCCCTTTGAAAGTGTAAGAAATATGCATAAATCCTAGAAGGTGATGTGAACGGCAACATCTGTTAGCTCTAACTACGCGGACCCAAAATAATTAGTGTTTGGTGGGGCAGAGGCCAAATTTTGCCAGAGGCTTTATTCTTCTCTCAATTTTCAGTGATTGTAGGTTATAGCTAACCATCTCTCAAAAGGGTGTGGTTAACCACAGTGCTGTAATGTGAAAGAAACTTCAAAGCAGCAAAGATAAGCTATGCAGTTGCCTTAGGCTTGGGAGAGACTGAGCTGAAACAGGAGTTGAGCTGAACGTATTAAAATACACTCCTAAATTTGAAAACTGCAAGCATCAGACCTTGTGGACATCTTACTAAATCATTTAGACTGAAGTGCTGAGTACTTACAATATATCAAAGCTGATCTTGCTTTGATATATTTTAATGGGGTTTGAAGAGAGACATGACCACTCTTTAGCACATCAGTGTAAAGTAAGAGGTTAAAACACAGAAATACCATCATTGCCTGTTTCTTTTGGAGCTACTACTAGCTTCTACTCTAAAATCTGTAGTTACTTATTTAATGAGGCCATCATCATTTCACTACAGCTCTTTAGCAATGACCTCAGTTACTCTTTGTCCCTTCTTTGCAAAAGCGAAGTCTGTCGGTGTCTGCTTTTGATGTCAGTGTTGGGAGAATCGGAATGCAACAAACCACTAATGCAAGAAATCTGAAGTCTGTTTTTGTTATCAAAAGCTGTAACTACTGAATAGGAGATCATTTGGCATCACCATTGCCAGAATGATTTTGGAATGTCCTACGTATTTAAAGCAAACCTGGTTTTAATAAATAAATACAATTTGTAACAAGTTTTGAGTGATATTTGGTGGGACTGTATTCAGCTGCACTAAAATACATCCAAGTGTACTGTAGTTAATTATATTTCTCTTATTCATTTTGTAATGTTTTTGTTATGATTTGCCATCTTTATGTAAGAGGGGAAATTAAATCTCCTTAAAGATAATCCCACCTTCAGTTTCTTCGCTTCTGCCTATCATTGTACTACTGGCTCTTCTTTTTTTGCAGTGTATTGAAAATTGGCAAAATAATTGTTAGTGTATCAAAGAAGTGGCTGAACATCATCCAGACTGCATGGTGTTTTTTTCATAAAGTCAGTATTGGAAGAAGAACTTTGTATAATGGGTCTCAGGGAGTGGTGGTTATGTCTATTATGGCCATCTTTATCTGTGCAGCATTTCTGTCATCTCTCCATACTGGTATCTGTTGAAAAAGGAATGATGGTACATATTCCAGTAGACTGCCATCCCTGTCACCTTCTTAAGGCACTCTCCTCATCTGTGAAAACTGCTGGAACATATGAGTTTAGCTGGAATTTTTCCAAGGCCGTTAAGGATCAAATCTGCATGTTCCCCAGCCAGGAACCCGAGAGAGGGAGTCTCAGCTCTCGGCTCTCTGGGGAGCTCAGATCAGTAGCTGGCTATCTGCACACATCTGTTTCTCAGCCCAGCACATAGCGAGCCATTTTTTATTGGGAACTACAAGTAATTCCACCGTGGTCTTTCTAACATTAGAGCAGATGACAAGTTTACCAAGTACTTGCAAATATTAATTCTGTTCTTTCATTTTGGAAGTAGCTTGATGCGAACTTCCTTTAACAACATTTCAGTCAATCTATAACCTATATATAGTGTGAGATTTGTTTTTGTTTTAGTGCTTGCTGTTAATCTACTGGGCCATGGCAGTTTGTGTTGATACTTGTAACTTGTGTTTAAATCAAATTGAAATGGAATTCTGTAAGGTCTTAGCAAGAAATTTCTTTTAGGTTGCTCACACCAATTTACTCTGAGCTGGTCTGTTTCCTGATGGGTTTTGAATCATTGTGTCATAGTAAAAGATTATAGTCTTTTAGCAGCATGCAATTATAATTTCCACCAAAAGAAAATATTGTTGAGGATGTGAAAGAATATGAATTAATATTCAATAGGTACACCGATCAGAAAGGCTAGAACAAGGTTATATTTACATTGGCAGATGTCAGAAAGAAGAGATCACTTCAAAGAAATACAAAGATTAAATTTTACATTATTTGGCAGTTGTACTGTTGGTTTTTCTGGTTTTTCTTTTTTTACTGGTACAAGTTATGCAGTAAATTTTCATGTGTAATCTTGAAAATGTTAATTACAGTGAAAAGACCAACTATATGTGATGTTAAGTACAAAGAAACATCTGAAAATAATTTAAAGGGTTTCTACTCATGCTGTCTTTAAATGGGGGTTCTGGAGAGGAAGGGGTCAATTTTTTAGCTTCTCTGTTTATAGAATTACCTAACAAAGTACTTGGGCATGATTTTAATACTAATTCATTATGCTAATTTTCTTGTCTGTTATGGTGTAGCCACGTGCTACAGTTAACAGATGCAGTAATTTGAATTCTTAAGAAAAGGTAAGTCCTAGTACTGTAAAAAAGGCAAAATAAAAACTGCAGTGTATTGAAAATGCTTTTGTATATGTTTTGTGCCTTGTCAAAATTTCAGATATAGCTGTACTTTCAATACTAAATTAAATGGTTCTAAGGTGTGTATTGCTTTGATAATTTTTTTTTTTCTGGCTTGGTCAGAACTGAGACTTAGCAGATAAGAATTTATATACCTGCTCAAAAACTGATTTATTTCAGTAATTTAGGAATGACTGAGTCTGCAGTTACATTGCTTTAAAATAGATGTAATTCCCTGCTTAAACAAGGTCATAATGATAAAAACCAATTAACAGTCTTGAAATCTGTCAATTCTGTGAAAATGTCTAACAGGTGTCTTGAAGAAATTAAATAATCCCTCTACACTAAAATTGCAGTTTTTTCTTGACAAAAAAAAATCTGATGGCTGTTTCTGTTGTCTAGTGACATTAAAAGTTAGTTAGCAGTGTTATTGCTGGCAAAGCTGTCAAGTTCGCAGCATCCTGATGAAGAGTCTCTTGTCTTGCTTTTTTGTAGGTATGCTTCAGAAATCCCCTTCAGTTGAAGATTTTGTGGATGCCCTTGTTTCAGACTTAGACCATGACTTTGAAACATTTATCATGGACTCATAACAACAGAACTGAATTCTTTTATGGGAGATTGCATATGTCTTCATAATTGTGGATAAAATATTGTTATGACTGGTTTTGTTTTTTGGTGAACACTTTTAGAGTTCGACTGTTCGTGTTGTTGGAATGGTAATAAAAACTTCCATTGGATCACCTGGCTTCATTTATGAAGGTGACTGTTTTCCATTGCATAGGAGCTTAAGCATGGAATTTGAGAGAACAAATCCTATAGCATGTGCTGTTGGAAGATTTGATCTTGTTGGAAGAGGATAAGTGGGAATTGAACTCATCTTTGGGGTGACTGGAGGGGTATGAAACGTCTTTTGGCACAGGCATTGATTCACTATTAGGGTTTACCTCTTGATGTTATGGCCCAGAACTGTTCACACAAGTCTTTCTCATATGCTCATGGATTTTCTTTAACTTTGTTTAATCATATTTCTTGTAGGAGTCCTGCACTGGGGAAGAGCAAATTGTGTTTGAAACAAAGGGAAAATTGGAAAGAAAGAAGTGAAAATTAGGAGCTGTATTTGAGATAGGGAAGAGAAGGATGGGAGAAGTAAATCTGTGGTTCTACTGGTCTGTAATGGAAAATTTTAGGTGAGGAGGAAAGAGATATGTTGCAACACATAAGACAGACAAAGGAGTAAAATTGATACCCTACAGCTGATCTGATCCCTTCATATTTGTTCACATGGAGCCTTTTAATGATGAGTGGACTAGTTTGGGGAACTGTTTAAAGTACAGGAGGGTGGGTTTTGGAGGGGAAACAGAAGAATTCAAAACAAATATGTTTTTCCAGGATAGACTAGAGCAGTTTGGTAAAGTTGCACATTATATAGTGGATGATGAACAAAGGGAATGTTATCACTGAGTTTTTCTTTTTCCCTGTAAATAAATTATGAAATGGTACTTGAAGATGTTTTGGGAAAAAAAAAAAAAAAAAAAAAAAAAAAAAAAAAAAAAAAAAAAAAAAAAAAGGAGAAAACTGGTGATTTTCCCTGTAGGAATGCCCTCGTTTAGAGGTCCTCTCTAGGTTGTTATAAAAGGTATTGTAAGTGTTCTGCTCAGTGGAAATCCAGTGAAAGAAGCAAGAGAGGAAGAGAACCAAAGCTGAGAGATGAGAGCAAATAACTGAGCGAGAACCAAGTAAAGGTAAAAGAACTCAGCCAGAAAAAGTGGGTGTTTGGGAAGGGATAAATAAGGGTGAGAGCTGATTGGATGATTTGCCTTCTTTTTAGCAGAGTCTGTGCAAAAGGGTATTGTTTGATATTTTACCCTATTTTTTTTCACTGCCTGTTTTTGCAAGGTGGAAATTGCCTTGTGTGAGTAGCCCTGTCATTCTGGTAGAGCTGGATTTAGACATTTTTAGGTGCTTTGATTAAACCACACAGTTGGGTGCATTTTCAGACACGTACCACAACCAGGCTTCTGGCTCGTACCGCTGACTGACTCCATTGTGTGTCTGCAGTTGGTCCATGAGAGGGAAGAGTGAATGGTTTTGCTTAACAAACTAGGTGGGCATTTTGCTGTGAGTAAAGTCATTAAAAAAACCACAAAGTAAGTGTCAGTTTAGGTGTGAGTAAAGCCGCATTGTGAAGATGGGAAGGCCTATAAAGTATGCAATAGCTGACGAATGTAAATTTAACAACCCATAGTGGGGTATTTAATGGAAGTATATTTCAAAGGGAATTCAAGGGTGTTGCCAAGGGAGCCTCGCATTGTTTGTTGCCTGGGTTTTGTACTGGAACAAACTAACGATTATGTTTATCTGGAGCTGGCACACGTTGAAAGATTCATTGTGACAAAAAGAACTTAGCAAACGGAAATCCTCGTGCTGACACGGCTCTGGAAGCACTGTGGTAAAGAAAATAAAGCATCATAATTGGCGGAATAAGCAGAGCATTTACAATTAAGAGATTGCCCCTACATTTTCATTTGAAAGAAATTCAAGTGATAAGGGATTTAGTGTACAGGTACCTCTTCAAAATATATGTAGTACTCACATTGCTTGTGGCTGCTATTACTTCCTTAATTCACCATCTCATTTGATCCTTCTGCAAACTACAGTCTTTTCAAGGTTTTATCAGAGTGGCATCAAACAGTATCTTCCTTATGTGTAATCAGATATCAACAAAGAAAGGAAGAAAATCTTGCCTTTTGCCAGAGCATGGTGGGTTGCAGCTTATTGCTAAGATTTATAACTCGTGTGGTGTCTGACAAAGATGGGAGCTGGTAGAAAAATAAATACATCTCAGAATGATGGCTTCAGGTTCTTTTATGAAGAAAGTCTGTTGACTCCACTGATTTTTTTTTAATGAAATAACCTTTGAGTATTGAACAGTAGACATGATTAAGCCTCTAGAGAACATATTATACCACCACCATGAGACTTACTACAGAAGGGGAAATATTATTCTAAATTTTTTCTTTTTTTTGATAGTTTCTAAAAATGCTTCCAGCTGTTCAAATGTCTGATGCTTTTTCCTTTTTTTTTTTTTTTATTCTTTTCAAGAGACTTTTAGTTTCCAGCAAATAATGTGTGCTCCCAGTAACGTGAGACCTCTCTTGTGACCAGCAGTGTAACTCTTTATAAATGTAAAAACCACTGTAATCCTTTTCCAGCATTCCATGCTTTCCCACTGGGGCTGCTGAACCAGCTATTCAAAAGTTTGGTTTACAATACTGTAACTCAGCATCGTACTTTTAATCTGAAATTTTACAATGTTTTAGATTTTAGCTGCTATGGAAAATAAGTAGTGAACATCTTCAGAAGAAATTATACCCTTATGCAATCCTGAAATAATAATAACACATAATTACAACACATAAGAAAAGCACAGGTGGATTATGTTTGGAAGTCTGAGGTGTGAACTTTGCTGCTTTTTTTTTTTTAATGTTTGCTGTGATTATTTTTCTGATTCACTTAAGATAGACTGAAGTATTGTGTAATAATTACTTTCAGGTGACATAAATACAGCTGGTGCTGGATGAAGTTCTCTAAACACCAAAGAAGATAGTAGGAGGAAAAGGCAGCAGTTAAGAAGGCAGGGAAGAGAAGGAAAATCAGGCAGGGAACAACTGAATGTAGATTAGAAACCAGGCATGTTGGTGGGTTGATACAGAAGCAAAAAACCCCTCTGAGTTAAAAGCTTGGGCAGAGTAAAAAAAGGCTTTCTTTCAACAGCAGTAAGTCTAAAATGGAAATTACAGCGCTGCCAGTAGCAGAAAAGACAGAGGTGTTCAAGAATGTTTCTGCTTTGTGTTCAGTGGAGTGCCAGATGGAAGAATTCGTATCATATGCTGATAAAAGCTTTTCTACAGATTTTAAATAGCTGCTCGGACAGCAAGTCAAAACCTAAATCAGTGTGCAGAACTAAAAAATGAATTTATATCAAAGTAAGAGAGCTTAGTATTATAGATGACACTAAGATGGAAATGAAAAGATGATTGTAACAGCAATATTGATGGATCAGAAAATACGCATCTTAGTCTATCAAAAGATTAAGAAATGATAATACAGAAGCACATATTTGAAAGATTGACTATTGATCTGAAAACAAGTGTTTAACAAGGGCTGGTAGCTGAAATTAGAAGTTGCACCTGGTTTCTAGTTTGTATATTGACAGCAGGGACAACATATGAGAAGAGCTGGAGTTGACTGATCAGCACCAGAAATGTACATCAGAACTGGACTGTTTTCTGAAAAACCTGCCCTAATTCAGATTAATTCAGAGAAACCCTGTAGCCTCAGTTACACCAGGGCAGAGCCACCTTTTGTGGTCCAACAAGCTGTGAGTGAGAAGAGTGTCTTTGGAAGGAAGCTTTTCCATGAGGGTAGCAAGTCTGTGCTTGCTGGGTAACTGTCCTGCTGCCGGCTTCTCTTTGTCTTCCATGGAGAGCTGGAAAAGCAGTGTCAGCCAAAGCACCTCCTCTGCTTGTGGGAGACACTGTGTGTCTGCTATTTCAGATTGCTTCTGGGCAAAGTATTGGAGATTTTGTGTTCCCAGAGCCAGGGATTTGTTTGTGTTGTTGGGAACAAGTTCAAATCGGCACTTTACCCCAGCAGGTTTGCAGTGTAGCAAAAGGGAGTACTACGTTAAAATTAGAAAGAATTCAAGAGTTAAAGAACTTGAGAATTGAAGATGTATGATAGCAGAAAGCAAGCATACAGATTTCTCTGGGAGGACCGTGGGAGAACAGCTAATGTGCTTGGGGAGAGAAGGGAAGAGATAAAAGATAAGGAAGTATAAATCAGCACCAGTAGGGCTGTCTGTCGGCCCTTCTGATCTTCCCTGGGCTGAGATTTGTTTACTTTCAAGTCTGCTGTGGCTGCTCCTCAACAGCTGGCATGCTGAGCTGCAAGGGTGTAGGAAATCATTACAACTTCTTGTTTGGAGGAAGTATCCAAAAAATCTCTTGGAGACTTAAACCACTTGGAAACTTAACCACTGCGAAGTGGCAGTACAGATCTGATGGGATGACTTGTTCTGGTGCTCTGCTGCTGCGTAGATTTAAAAGCACAGAGGGATGGGAGTGGGATGCCTCTTGCCAGCAGTTGCCAGAGCCAGTAGCTTCTAAGGCAGCTTGTAAGTGGCTAAAACTTGCCATTCTGGCTGCCTTCACTCTTGATGAGAAGAAACAGGCATCTTCAAAATGGAATATATCCTACCAGTCTAAGGATGAGGATGAGCTAGCTCTTTTATGCACCTTTTGTTGCTCCAGTAACTAGAGAGAGAGCACAGATGGCTGGAATAGTAGTGTCAGGAACCCTGGTTTCTGTTCAGAACACCTCAGACCACTGAACTTTTTTTTAAAATGTTACAATTTTTTAATTGTCAAGTGCCACCATCGTTTACTTTTGCTGCCTGTCATACATGACTGAGTTCACTCACCTTTGACAGCATTGTGTAGTACAATATTAAAATAGCCACAGAAGATGCTGTGAATTAATCTTCAGGAGCTCTTGTGTTCTGTGAGTGCCTTTTGGCCGTTGTCCCTCTGATTCCTTACAACCCTTTCACTTCACTCCTTAGACACCTCTAAATGCCCCCATCTTCACCTGCTCTTACAGTTGCACTAGGACATGACCTGGGGAGGAGGTGAGGGATGCTTTGGGCTGTGGCTGACCAGGGGGTTGTGAGGAGGAAAAGCAAAATGGCAATGTGGCAGGTTCTTCCCACCCTGTCCACAGCTGCTACTGCTGGTGCCCATTCAGCCTGGAGTTTGTATCATGCTCTAACAGCATTTCCCTTCTGCCTTCCCCACGCTGTGGGAAAGCTGGGCCTTGGGGAAATGTGATCCACTGAGAAGGTGAAGCGTTGCCAAGCTGGGCCAAGTTAGGGTGGGTGAGCCCCCTTTAGGTTACAGGCCACAGGACAGCAGCTCTCAATACTGCTGCTCCTCATGAATAATTTATCAGGTAGATGTTTGAAAGTGCTTGTCCCCTGGCTGTGGACAGCCAGGCGCTGTGTGGAGGTGGCTGAGCAGAGGTTGTCTTCAGCTTTGGGCAGCTGGTAGGGCTGGAGCCCACAAGTGCCTGCATTTCTTTACATGGATTTTAGAAACAAAAAAGACATTAAAATTGCCTTGAATACCTTGGCTTACAATGCTTCTGACATACAGATGGGCTCAGTTGTCTGCAGTTCACTTCCAAGGAGAATACAGTTGTAAAAAATCATAAGAGAGCCCTGGGGGAACACAAGTGATAGAGCAGCTTTTATAACATACTAAAACTTCTATAAAATGAGTTATACATGTTATCAAAATGATTCATGCTAGTCAGAGTAAATCCTACTCATTACAAATGAGAGTTGAAGTGACAGTTCATTGCCTCAACATTTGCACAAATATATTGCCTTTCGTCCCTGTGCTGTCACAGGGAGGTTGGGGAAGGAGTTCCCCAGGAACTGGAGGTGCCATTGTAAGAAAGAGGCAGCGCCATTGGGGTCCATAACCTCAGCTGATGGTGACAAGGTAAGTTCTGATCACACCTGATTCCTCACCATCGTGGCAAATTTTCTTCTTATCTCCTGTAAGTATAATTTGTTGTCTTGCCCTAAAGCCAGCCCAGCAAATGTGTCCCTCATGCATAGGGAAGTGCCATGTGTCTGTGGGTATTGCTCTCACTGAAACTATTTAACATTGAAGGTCTTTTGCAAAACAGTGCCGAATTGCTGGCAGTGTTTTCTCTAAGTAGGGATTTAGATAACTTGTTCTACTTAATCAAATTAGCTATCTGTGATTTAATCTGGTGTTTAAGCCAAATTCCCAAGACAAATTGGTTTTAATCTGTTCAGTTTGTAATCTCTGTTTTCCAAGAAAATCAGCTTTTATTTTTTTTGTTTGTTTCTGACAGTCTCAAACGTACATGAAAAACTGATCTAGGCTGAGGACAGGGAAATAGCTAGTTAGACATTCAGTTTCTTCCTTTGTGAGCTATTCCATTTTCCATGCCTTTCCCTTGGTCTGTCAGAACTTTCTGTCAGCTGGTCTGGCACCTGTGCTGCTCTGGTTCTAGCCAGTATTTTTTTTTTCTTCTTCCCTGATTCATGTTTGTTTCTCATCCCATCTTGCGTCTCTGGCTTTAGCTGCTTTGTTTGGAAAGAACCCCCAAAGTTTTGTGAATTAAAATGGGTCAGCAAAAGCTACAAACCCCTTTTTTAGAACTTGTTCTCTGTCTCTCAGGAGCCTTTGTGCCAGCTGAGAACATTTCAGATCCCAGCCACCACACCCTATGGAAAAGGTCACCTCAGGGTAACCTCTGCAGAAGTGCAGGACTTGCTGAAGCAAACAAGACCCTGTAACTTTGCTCTCTCTTTTCCATTACCCACCTGGGTTTTAGGCTGGAGCAGAGCGGCTGTGCACCTCCTATCAACATCAGGACTGGGGAAGGTGACCCTCAGCTCACACTGTGCTCAGCCAAAGGCCTCTCTGGTGCTCCAGCAGTAGGTAGGAGATCCATCAGTGCTCTCAGTTAACTAAAGGACATGTTGTGAATGCTGCATTACCTCTGGACCTCTGAAACTGTGTTTAAGGGCCAAAATCAGCATGGGGCTTCTGTGCTTGTTGAGAGGCTTTGTGCAAAGTGAGCTCCTGGATAGTTTATTTATCAAGACCTGGAACCACAGTCACAGTAGGAGCAAGGAAATAGGAGATATAGGGAGTTTGAGCTGGTGGTTTGGCTGACATCCTAGAATTCTATTTTATATCCCCCTGACTGTTGGGGAAAATGATGGGGTAGATGAAAAGTTTTTGTTTTCTGCATATTGGAGAAAATCCCTTGTCATCAAATCCAGTTTGGGGTCTTTCCATTTGCACTACTGCTGCTCCTTACCACCCTCCACTGACCTGAAATCAAACCTGAGTAAATCCTTCAGATAAATTTACCCTGTTTATACTGATCCTACAGAGAAATCCCATCTGGACTCAGGGTGTTGCTCTCCAGCCCTGCAAATCTGATGCTGGGAGAGACAAATTCTGTCTCTGCAGCCAACTCCTTCTCCCACCTTTTATTTGCCTTTTTCCTATTACTGTACCATAAATACTACAGACTCCTGAACACTGCTATTTGCACTAAAAAAATAACACAAACAGAACACTAACAGAAAGGCGGGCAAGTGTGTGGCAGGGGCGATCTGTCTGTAACTTCTGTCTCCATTTTTACTGCTCTAAGCAATTTCAGTGTGAGTAAACCAGCTCGAAGTAGAAGGAAGCACTGGATTCAGCCTGACCGCTGGCTGGAAAAGAGCAGGTGTTAGTATGCCCAGAGGACATCTGGGGCTTGTAACATCTCTTGGCAGGGCCTGTGGCAGCCAAACTGGTATTTTCCTACTCTTCAGGAGTGCTGGGGTGTTTGCCAGCAGCCTCCACATCTCGCTCCACTTTCAGGATCATAGTCAGAGAGGCGGCTGAATTGCCATCTCTCCTGCAGGGACTGAAAGATGCCCACAAAACTCTGGGCACTGGTGACACTGAGGGGATGAAGTTGTTGATAATCGGTGGATTTTCTATGAGAGGGCTGTATCAGTGGAGACTGGGCCTGCTCTTGCTGCTCAGCAGCAGAGCCATAGTGTCAATGTCCCAAGAGTGTTTATGCCTTCAGTGGCTTTTCCTGTTGGCCTGAGTCTAGCATGTCTCTTCTCTCTCTCCCAGAAAAGGGACGCTGAAGTGACAATAGTTGTTGGCTGGCTCAGCTGGAAGTTTGCAGTATCTAAGTTGCAGTTCTACACTCAGATCAGTGAGGTGGGATCGGGTAGCAAAGGAGGAGGTAATTAAAGGGCCATTACAGCAAGCTGGTGCCAAGGGAGCCATAATGGTCCGGGTGGTGTTGGTGAAGCTGCTGCAGGCAGGCACCCAAGTCACATCCTCAGCTGCCTTGCTGAACTCAGGGGTTGGAAAGTGTGTTCTTACAAGCTGGTTTGAACTGAAATGTGTATGGCACAGCTGTGCTCATTCAAAAAGGAATTCAAAAAGCTCTAAAGAGGGAATTAAACCTGGCTACGGCCTGCCAAGAAAATGTTGAGATGTTTTATTTTGACGGGAAACATGTAAATCACCTGAATACCTTACTCAGACTTACTTAAAAACTGCTTTCAGAAGTGTTTATAGAGAGAGAGCCCACTGTCACAGTCTTCATACAACCCCAGGTGGCATGATACAGATTTTACTCTTTTCTAGGATCTGTTTTGTACATCGTGTTTTCTATCCTGTCTTTTCTTCCCCTTTGGCACTGCTGATGAACATGCTCCACTTTCCTATGGCTCCTATTCCTTGATGCTGCACCGAGTTGGCTGCCAGCTCCGCCAGCTCTCTGTGCTGTTTGGAATCCCTCCCCTTGCCCAGGTCAGCCTAAGACTTCACTTGTGCTTAATTAAAGCTTAAGAGGAGCAAAAAATCCCCACCCAGAAGAACACTGGAAGAGCTTGCACATGGCAGTGGCAGCAATTCCAGACGGTCCTAAATCTGGGTTTCCGTACGCTGATGGATGAACTGCAGACAAAAGTACATTCTTCAGCTGCTGGAGGTTCATGAGTAGTGCTAAGAAAAAGGCTCACTCTTCCACAGCAGTTGCAGTTTCCTGCTCCATCACCTAATAAAGCGCCAGAGACCAGCAGACCAAGTGCAAACGCTCCTCTGTGGCCACGTGGCACGGCAGGACATTGCAATGACTTGCATATTTCCTGTGTAAAAGCCATTCGCCTGCTGGAAGGCTTTGAGCAAACACCAACAAAACACCTTGCAGAAGCAAAGAGAGGGGCAGATGCCACAAAAGCACAGGATTTTTCCTGCTGCAGGGACAGACAAGAGCTGCTGTGAGCCATGGCCACGGCATTGCTTCTGCCTTCACTGGGGGCAGGTGAGGAGCTGTAGAGGGACTGGATCAGCCAGAGCCCAGCCCTGATGAGCAGCTGGAGGGGCTCTTGAAAGCCTCCATTTTAGGGCCTTGTAGTTTTCTTTCCTGTAGAAGTGTAAAGATTGTAAGAGCACAATGTAAAAATATACAATTCTATCGTTTACACTGGGCCTGTTCACCAGCAATAGCTGGTGTGTTGAAGAGATGAGGGTCTGAGGTGGGAGTGGGGTGCTGCCAGCAAGCCTGTGGGCAGTGCATAGGTGTTTCCCTGCCCAGGCATCCCCTCCCAGTGCCCGTGGGGACTCTTGCCTGTTTTGGCCAAATTTAGATTGGATTCTTTCTTCCACTTCTTCCATCTTGCTGTTCTTAAGTTTTGAAGTGTTTTAAAACATCAGAGTTAAAATAATTACTGTTGAGCTGAGTATAACCAAATAACTTGGATGTGATTTGGGCTGATTTATAATTAGCAGTTCTGAGCAGGAGACTAATTTAACTGTGTCATCCTTTCTGCTGTAACTCCTTTGCTCTTTGGTGCTGTATTCCAGCAGCCTAAGAGCACAGGAGGGAATGCCCTGCTGTGTCTCAACTAACAGGTCAGCCCAACCTGCTTTGACTCACCCATTTAGGAAATTGAGTCGAATACCAGGTGTGCAAAGTAGATCTGATATGAAGAATTGTTTGTTTTGCTATAGTATTTTGTGGCAAGATTATCTCAGGGAAGAGAAAGTGACTGTTCCAGGCCAAAAAAGAGGACAGCTTTGTGTTCCTGGTCAGTTTAAACCATCACACTTCCCAACTGACCTGTCTGATCTTTTCTACAGAGAATTTTTTTGCAGCACCTGAGAGTAGGTCCTGTTATCAGCAATTTTTACATTTTGTCATGGATAGCGTGTCTTTCTGCTGTGTCCCTAGTTTTCATGGAAGGTTCTTACAGAAAAGTCCTGATCTATGTGCTTAAAAATTGTAATTTTAAACACTTTATCTTCCATTTCAGAAGCAACTGTCCACAGATAGGAATCCCTGGCTAGATTGGCTTTGAATTTGAGCTCTCTGCCTTTCTAAAAGCAATCTTTACCTTGTGCAAGCTTTACCTTGTGCATCTTCCAAATTAATGAAATTAAACCTCCAGTTCTGTTTTCCAGTGGCAATGGGGGATGAGACCAGGAGGAGAATGGGAAACACAGGCCTGGAGGAGTGCAGGCAAACAAGCACCTGACAATTGCAGCAGGGTAGGAAAGAGCCATAAAACAAGAGGAGAGGGGCTAAGAGAGAGAGACATTCCTTTCCTGAGTGGAAAGAGTCTTCAGTGTGTTACTATTTCTGACACTGGGCAGGGGATGGGGAGGACCAATCTGCCTGTGTCAAGAAAAAGGGATAAATGCAGCACACATTCTTCACAATATGGATTTTTTGTGGAGACTAAGATGATAAAATGCCTGGTATGCTTTGAGGGGCAGGGTAATTCTCGCGAATAGAAGAGTTTTATTTCTTACTTGTTTTCCCATGCAGCCCAGGGTTATTTAGCCAAGCTTTTAATACACAAGTGGGAATTTTGCTGAATTATTCTCCAGTACAACTTTTATGCTCCTGCCTCTTTCTCCCTTTTTTTTTTTTCTCCTGCCTCTTTCTCCCCCCCCCCCATTTTTTTTTTTTTTTTTTTTTTTTTTTTTTTTTTTTTTGTTTTTTTTTTTTTTTTTTACAGCTGAAACCTTAGTGATGTTAAAATACTATTCCCATAAATCTCTGCAGGGTTTGATTGATATGGACCAAAAATGGCCTAGGGAAATTCTAAAATTTTTATCACTGTTATAAGATTTCTAGATACCTATCTAGTACAAAGTATAGGCAAATCCACCTATATTTGCTTTTACTGTACATGCCATCAAATGAAGGCTGGTATAATAGTATGATGAATGTGCTGTTTAGCTGCAGAAAGGAATCCAGGAGTATTTGCCATTCACTCCTCAGATACAAAATTATCTCCTAGAAATTGTTCCAAGCATGGATAATTTTATACAGATTCACATCAGTGTAAAGGGAAAAAGCTGAGACTCAGTATTATGATTGCAAATGCAAGCAGACAAATTAAGGAAACAATCAGATGCAGTTTTCTACATATAATTTAAAAGCAGTCATTCTAAAAAAACCTGAAAGCTTTATCAGCATACCTGATATTACCTCCTCTTTCAGAGCACTTTGTAGAGAAAGTAAGTAGTTAGTAATTAAGTGGTTTAACTTCCTGTGAAACCTTTATCCTCTTCTCAGAAGCTTTCTTTCCTTAAATATTTATGTTTTTCAGTTTGATTCAGAAATAGTAGCAGTACTCACATTCTAATTGTTCCTTCATATATGAATAGGTTTTTCTGTCTTCTATGCTAATTTACTTTAAAAGATGCCATTACTGTCACCTGATGATATTTTTTATGCACAACATCTTTGTAGAGATTTTTTTACTAATATAGGATATAAAACAACCGAAGCATTTAATAGGTTCAGGAAAAAGACTTGCTTTCTCATTGACAAGTGCAGACTGTCACGCTGATTATTCCTGTGAAAAAAGTAAATAATCATGTGGGAAGTTTTTGTTGGCTCTAGAAATGCTCAGCCAAATGTGTTTCTAGAAGTAGTCTTTTCAATTGAACTGTAATTGCTGTAAACATAAAACAGGGAAAAACCACCAAAATTAACAGCATAAGAATTACCTAGTTATGTCCTGGTTTTTACACATCTTTCCCTAGGTCTGGTAGCACTCATCATAGAATCAAATTGAGGCAAACTTAGGATGATCTTCACTGTTTGGGACCTTTCCTCTCCTCTTACCCTTGATCTTACAAGTTATGAAAGGAGAAGAAAATTATGGAGTTCTGGGTTGTATTTATCTGTATGTGAATGTCTATATGAAAAAGGACTATTATGTTAGTGTATATATAAAAAATATGGAATGATAGGCTTGTAGGGAAGGAAAAATATTTGAAGAAATAGAGGAACAGAGCCCAAGAGACAAAGAGAATACGCTCAAATGAAAATGAATGAGAGAAAAAATTTAGGGAAAAAGTCAGAGTAACTGAGGGAGGAAAATAGTCTGTGTTAGTCAGACTAATTTTTTCTTTCTCCTTAGAATATGGCAAATCAACAGTGTGTCACCAATCCCAGGAAAAAATACAGCTGAGGATGTAATTCATAGGCTACTAAATCAAGTGTACTGCTGCAGCACCACTGTGATCAGCTTATATTTGGAAATAGGTTTAACAGGAAACATTCAATTATCATCTACATTTAATTCTAGACATTATCTTGGATTTTCCCAGTCCTAGATTCTCTCTTTAATATATTTTACTGACTTGATTAAAAAAAAAAAGGTAACATATTTAAATTTCCAGGAATTAGATAGGATCCTTAAAAAATGTTCATACCTAGTGAGATATGACCCACTGAAACTGAATTCATTGAGATTGGATTAAAAGTTGTTATATCAGCGTAAGAGTCACCCTCCAAAACGAATGTGGCATGGAAAATCAAAATCTTATTCATAATTTAATAGTAAGTATTATACCAACAAAAAATATATTAATGTGGTATTTCAACTCTACTGACTTAAATTTAGGTGTCTACAAATAGATCCATATAACACACCAAATGTAGATATGTATTTCAGTGTGTCCTGATCATCTCTTCAGACACTATCTACTCTTTTCTAGTGCATCAAATATAATGATACCTAGATAATCTATACACACCTAGATCTAGGTGTTGAATGAGGAGCTTATTCACTTTTTTTAATAAGTAATTGAAATATCTTCCTCTTCATATTTGCTGGTTTCGCATGTTTTGAAAAGGGGTTTTTTGAGATTTATGTGTTTGTATCTCTAAGTTCTCAAGGGCAATATCAGTACCATGTGTACTTGACTAAATATGTAGTCATTTCTACTTTGAATATAACATGCCTATAGAACTTTTAAATTTCTTATATTCTACTGATAGCATATAGAGACTTTTTCTAGAAAAGACTAAAGGCAAAGTAAAAAAAAGACTTTCATATTGGTAAAAGAAGCAGTGTATATAAATTCAATTTATAACAGGTACAGTCATTGGTTTTAGAAACTGGTTACTGGAATAACGCATAAAAACTAATACTAGGTAAGTCAATGAAGGATTCATCTTACCATTTAGCTGGTATTGCACTGTAGACATTGGATTTGTTGACTTTTTTTCATACAAGTAATGGGGTGGGGAAAAACCCAGCTAAAACTCAACCTGGAAAAACCAACTACAAAATGTAAAACCTTATTAAAAAAAATGATGAAAAGAGAGTGATTACATTGGAAGCCCTACAAAGTTATCAGCCTGGTACATTATACACTTATGGTGAGACTTATGTAAACTGTGCCCAGGATTTCTTTATAAAGATAAGGAATGCAGGTAAAAATGACTATTAAATACAATTTTAGGTGGCATCAAATCTGTGTCTTTTACTTAAAACTCTCCTTTGTCTTCAGTTATTGTGCTTTGATTGGTAGTCCCAAAGGACACCAACTGTATACTTTTAGGTACACTGAAAAGTTCAATTCAGGAACACTTCAGCTACAAATGGACATTCAGTGTATATACTATATAAAAATATTAAATGACTATTGAGTCAGGTTTTCCCTCATGACTGCTTTACTTTATACAAATACTTCTATTTCTCCAGTCTCAGAGACCTTGCCAAAGGTGTTCCTTGCTTTAAATAACACAACTATTCTTCCATTCTTCCTTTCTCTTCTGTGTATTTTTACTGCTAGCAAATAAGTGGATAGCATATTTACACTTAAAATGCAAATATATTTCATGTAATGTATTTATAGCTATTGAAAACCACAAATATTATGTGTGTATGAAAGCACTAAGGCAATACTGCAGTGAATGTGTAGAACTTACTCTAAGATCTGTTCAAGCCTATCAAAAGACACGCTCACGTGAGATGGGAAGGCATATATGTCTCTGCTTTTGGACCAAGGTGATTTGCTAACAAATGTGATCTGACTGTCTGATACAGGAGCTATATAAGTGAATTTGCATGATAGCCATCATGATTATTGCTGTGTCAAACTGCTGAAGTCTATACAAAACCATAAGACATAAGTTTATCAAAAGTTAAAGCATGTAATTAAGGATGTGTCTTATGTTCTAAAAACCAAATGCCTCTTAAACACTGCTGGGCTTGGGGCATTGATCATCTCTCCAGGAAGTCTTTCCCAGGGTTTGACCATTTTCTTGGTAAAGAAATGGTTTCTAATGCCCAATCTAACCCTTCTCTAGCGCAGCTTTGAACAATTCCTGTCAGAGCATTCCAGGGAGAAGAAACCAGTACTTATCTCTCCACTTTCCCTCTGCAGGAAGTTGAAGAGAGCAATGAAGCTGCCCTCCAGCCTCCTTTTCTCCAAACTAGACAAATAAAAAGTTCTTTTCTGCTCCTCATAGGACATTCCTTCCAGTCCTTTCCCCAGCTTTGTTGGGTTTTTTTTCTGCATACATTCAAGAACCTTCACATCTATTAAATTGTGGGGCCCAGAACTGCCCACAGGACCCAAGTTGGGGCTGAACCAATGTTGAATACAGTGGGATGATCACCCCTTTTGAGCAGCTGATGGTGCTGTGTTTGATGCACCCCAGGATGTGGTTTGCCCTGTTGGCTACCCAGGGCACTCTGCTGACCCCAACTGAGTCTGCTGTTGACCAGCAACCACAGATCTTTTTTTGCAGGGCTACTCTCCAGCCACTCCTGTCCTTATTTACACTTGTGCGTGATGTTACTCTATTCTAGCTACAGAATCTGTCATTTGGACTTCTTAAATTTCAGACTATTGATGATTCCCCCAGTGCTCCAAACTGTTACAATTCCAGTAATCAGCACATCCCAATTTGATATCGTCAGCATGCTTAAATGCATTCAGCTCCTGCATCCAGATGAATGTTTTGAATTGAACTGGCCCTAAAATTGAGGTCAATTTCATCATTAAGTCAAGATAACTTCCTCTTTTATATAAGCATATCCATAGTGAGATATGTTAAATACCACCCAGCACAATTTTTATGGTAACCAAAAGTTGCATAGGAATGCAAGAGTATAAAATATTTTGTTTCAGAGGTTCTATATGATGCTTTTTTCCTTTTCTGTAAAATGATTGCATACTGTAACAGACTTTATGTGCCTGATCATAAACCTGAGATTATTGCTACCCATCTTTCAGCCTATATCTCTACATACTGATTTCTATCTTTTGGTAGTACCTAAGAACAGATAATTCCTTTTATAAGTATTATAAATTTATTAGCAACTATGTTTCTAAATTTAAAATATTAATCATGAGTAGAAGCAGGTTTTGCATGAAGACAGTAGTAAGTGATATTTAATACTTATGCTTATATTTTTTTATTCTTTAAAAAGACCTAATAGCTTTTGTTTTACAAAATATATGCACAAAAAAAAAAATCTACACTAGAATCTGATTATATCTCTTCTAGGCATTTAGAAATTTATTTTAAATTACAATTTCTCAGAATCTAAGCAAAGAATAAAGTTACACTAACCAATTTATAATTTATAATTATTCTTCTTCCTTTTTAATAAAAACTGCTGTTTCCTTTTCTACAATGATATGAAATCTCCTATATTACCTATAATTATGGAAAATATAATCACTGATGATCAGATATAACAGTAGCCAGATTGTACAATATTTCCAAATATTTTGCTTCAAGCCTTAAGCCTGGGCGACCAAACAATTTATATCACATAACATTGTCTTCATAGCTTTGCTTTGAAATCCAAGTGTTCTTGAAATTAACGGCATGACGTGCATGGGTATAACTCCCGCTTTTGTGGATAGCTATGAAAGCACTTTCAAAATGTTCGTTAACATTTTCCTTTGCAATTTGTTCTTACCTGTTTAGTGCTCAACTTTCTTTCTTTTTACTTTTCTGTTTGCTATTCTGCTGTGTGAACCTCAGCAAACAAGTTCAAATCAGCTATAAATACCATGTTTAGAATTGCTACATTTTTCTAACCTTGAAAGTGATTCAGATTGTCTTTTGTGCAAATTGCTTTTCTTTGCAACACAGTGTTTATGTTTCTAGATTGTGGAGTCTGCCTTAAAAAGAAATTGTGTTTCTTAGTATTTTAAAGACAGTTTGAAATCACTAGCTAGAACAATCAGCATCCTCAACTTGACCTAATACCCATGAAAAATAGAGGGTCTAAGTATTTTAACCACTGTATAGGAAGAAGAAGTGGGATTGAAAAACTTAGAAGGCTTTAATCCTATTACTTCTCTTAATATTTCTCTTCTAATTAAAGTCATAAGAGGCTCTCTTGCCGCAATGAACTGGAGAGATAGTAGGGGACACCCTCCCTCTAATTAGAAGGAATTGGTTCAATATCATTAATAACTTCTGAAAGTAGAGAGCAATTATGTTGCAGCTTTTTCCATGAAATTAATTCATTGTTGAAGCAAAAAGCATAAAAAGCACGTCATCTATGAGGGGAAAAAAAAAAAGATAATACAAATATATTTTTCTTTCTATTTTTACTTCAGAGAAATATGGAAATATTTATGTACACAAAACTGAGTCTGTTTGTTTCATGCAATGGTTCTTGCTTTAAAGAAGGAGAGTGGCTTAAATGAATATACTTGGTTTGCATGTAATAAATCAGATAAATTATAATATATAAAAAATATTCAAATATTTACCCAAGTACTTAGCTAATATTTCTGCCTAAAGACATGAGATCAATTTAGTTAGGAATGTATAATGAAAACTTCAGTTTTACATATAATAGACTGTTTTTTAGGTGGAGGCTGAAATGACTAAATTTAATCCGGAACTTAATAAAAAATCAAATTTTTATTATTTTATTTTGTTTCCTGACATAATGACATGAAGCTAATAGAAGGGCAAATTATTCTCTTAGATTCTTCAAGAGAATGCTATGAACTTTGGCCATGTTCTACACTCAGGTAGCCTGATTTCATATTATCTTTTAGAATAGATTTCTGTGACATTATTCCTGAATCAAAATATTTTAGTTAGGATGAATTTGTTGTGAAATTAATTTAAGAAAAAAAATAGAGCATAACTACTTTAGTAATTTCCATTCATTTTAGTTGGTCTTCTAGTTTCCATTATTTAAAATAAAGCTTTCATTCTCTCTTTTGAAAGTGAGAGGTACCTGTTCTGTTCTACAGAACCAATTTCCCTTCTTGAATGAAGCTGTACAGAACTGTACAAAAGTAAGATAAGTTGGTGTCATTCAGGCAAACTTCCACTTCTGTATATTCTAAATAAAAGCTTTAATTTTCCTTACAAGTGCTTTTCCTAAAAATGAGTAAAAAATATATTTTTCTACTGACATCTAAAAAAACAGGCAGAGCAGGAAGATAAGATCCATGGCAAAGACCTCTGACACACACACACACACACACACATATATGTATATAATGTTGTTTGTAATGAAGATAAGTCAATAAGATTTATAAACTCATGGTATTTACATTCAGGCTACAAATGTCATGGATGAATTTGTTCTCAGCCCATGGGAGATTAGAAAAATAATTGATGCTTGTGATGGACTTGATAGAGTGTCAGTATCTTCAGTACCCTCAAATTGAAATTAAATTTAATAGTTCAGGTTTGACTGCAAAGCAATGTAATATATAAGGGTATCTTTTGTGTTTGTTTTTGGGAAATCTCAAGTCCATTTATTTTTACCCTTCCTATCTTCTCCGCAGTCCCACTGGAGAGGGAGTGAATGAGCAGCTGTGTGGTTCTTGGGTGGCTGGCTGAGGACAAAGACCTTCCCACCTTCCCACCCATTCTATGAATCTATATTCTGCATTTTTTTCCTTGTGGTTTTGTGTCCCTTCCTTTTAGTCTTCGTTCTGGCATTCTATAAATATTTACAAAACAATCAAACTACTACTTGAAACTTACAGCAATATTTCTTGGGGAAAAAAACACAGTAAAACTTTTCAGTGGCAGGTGTAAGGAAATTGAGTGTAACTTATCAAAGATCATTTGTTCAGGTCCATAATTTTTCACTTTTCAGAGGAAGAATCTTTAATTCAAAAAAAAGTTTAAAGCAATAGGGTAAAGCTTAAAATCCTTTGATCCCATAATAGTTTTAATACCTTCATTCTCTCAATTCAGAAGTACAGATTTTCTATTTTACTATAATTTGAGTGGAGTAGGATGTCAGACACAATTCATTTGCACATAAATAATTGACAGACTAAGACTACAAAAATATAAGCACATTTTTCAACAAGATTATTAAAAATATCATTACATGTTGAAGTATCCATTCTTCTCCAATATCAGATGGGGTTTTTCACTATACTCTTACAATTTTATTGCAAATTTAGAAAAAAAAAATGTGTAACAATAGGATAATTCTCATTGCTTTTGTATGACATTAGCCCAATGAATGTGTGCTTCTATCACATTATGGTACACTTATTTTTGCAGTACAGTTTAGTTCAGATTATAAACTTGTGGACACTGATAGGAATTTTACACCAAAGGACTTTTTTGTATCAAATCCACTTTCCTGAAAAACACATATACAACAAGTACACTTTTTTGTAGCTTAATTAAAATAGATGTCTTCTTTCTGTCCTCCTCTGTAATTACTTTCCTAACTTTTATTGCGTCTTGCCACATTCTTTCCAGCATATGACAGTGATATATGAGCAGCCAGTGGATGAGCTAATGCTCCATGCAACCTGATTCACCCAGCAGGTAATTTTTTCAGGCAGTCAACACCTGACCTACATTTTCAAGGAACCAGATGGGTCAACTTATTATCCTATGATTCTCTGGGTATTTGGATAGTAGCTAAGCAGCCATTGTAAGGAATCAAATTCTAGACACCTAACGAATGTCTTCCTTATTTTAAAGTGATCACAGTTTCTTAAATTGGTCTTTTGAATTTCATTAATCTTGGCATGTTTTGGGTTACTTTTTATGGGATTATAAATATATTACGTGAATCTACTTTCCACAGGTTGAAGTTACTGGTAGTGTTTGGACTGAACATTTTAACAATGGGGCTAAAGAACTATGAAATAGGATTAGTATTTCCTTTGCAGAAAGTGTTTAAAGAAAATAAATCTCTTGTTTGCTATATAATCCCTTCTGACCAGCAGTATTTTTAGAGTTATCTCTGAAGTGTTTTACAAAGGGTACCTGGTTGTTTAAGAGCTACCAGCAGGGCAGTTCTGAGAGGCAGGATCTTTGTTGTACCCATGATATATTTGCCATGCATCTTTCAGGTTTTTCTAAGTATTATAAGAATTAGTCATATTGTGAGTGTGACTATTATTGAAACACTCTGTAAATATCATGCTGTATTAACTAAAACTTTTCTGGAGAGAAATCTAATGAATGCTATGCATCTCAGTCTTTATTTCTGACTCAATGGTAATGATGGCAAAAAAATACAATTCACTTTTCTCTTTAGGACTTTCAAGACTGAAGATGGAAATTATTTCTTTGCTTCTATTGTGTATTTAAACTTTGCTTTAAGATTTGTCTTTGCAGCATCTTCTTTATTAATCAGAATATGAAAATTTTTAAGACTTATTTCATAGTGAGAGATATTTTGTATACTTAGAAATGAATAGTTTTGCCACTGAAGCAGTAGGTCTCACACATACCCATGCAAAGGAAATGTGGTCATGTCCTAATTATTTTTCATCTATCTTATAATTTAATGAAGGTCTTTTAGGATGTGTAAACTCTACTTACTTGTAAAAAAGAATGTGCTCAAATTTAACATTCATATGAGAAACCCTTGTAACCATTTGTATGGAGTCCCTTCTCCAGGTATATATTTTATTGCTAGCGTCCTTTCCTCTGATGTAGGTTTTCTGAGGATTTGATTTCAGAGAGTAGTACTTTTACTTATGTGATATGTGGGTTATATGATTAAAAAAAAGAAAAAAAGAAAAAAATTACTGTTATTAAATTCAGGAATTATTTCCACAGTCTTAACTCTGCATTTTTCCCCATGTATTCATGTAGGTAATAATTCATTTACATGTTTTTCTGGAAACCACCTTGACAAGTGATAAAATTATCATCCAGGTGATGTCAGCTAGAGGCGCAAGGGATCTGGCAGAGAAACATTGATTCAAAGCCCCTCATAATATAAAAATTTTGATGAAACAGAACTAAATTTACTAAAAAAAATTCAAATCTATTGAAATATGCGTGCAGCTGCAATATACTGGATGCCTTCTCGGACAAAGTCTTGACAACCAGTGACAGGAGATACTGATACATGATTTAATGTCATATGATACAACTTTTGTGTTTTTGTTGTTGAAAAAGTGCTCACAGCCAAAAAAAAATTAATTAAATTATCCAGTCAGCAAGGACATACATATATAATTACTATCATTGGTATCTGAGCTAACACCAAACTAAATCAATACAGCTATTTACAACATTCAATCTTTCTTTTTCTGAGTTGGTGGAAGTATTATATTTATTTATTTTACAAGAATATGTTTTATTCAATAAGTACTGTCTGAACTGGTATTGAAACATTTTTCATTCAGCAGCCATATCCATCTCAAAAGCATTTTGAAACCTGTTCTAAGGAGAAAGATATGTCTATTTTAAGTCTCTGAAGGAGTAAAAATTTTTCTATCAGCCAATCATTCAAAATGCTAGTTTTGTCAAAGCTTGTTTTGAAAATATTGTTTAGAAATGTCAAATAGGAGTAAGAAAGTATGGGGGCAATTGTCAAAATCTAGGAAATTACATGAAGCCTATGTATCTGTGCTGCTGTATATCAATACATGATTTTAACCTAGTGATTAAGGGCAAACAGTCTGTTGCTCTAGAAACTGAGAATAACATATGTTTTTAGACAATACTGAGAAAGTAGCTAGTTTAAAATAGCTTTCCAAGAGGATACAGTAATTGTGAATCACTAGAAAATGGTTACAGAGATATTCAACTAATGAACATTGTTTTCCCTTAGAAAAGTTATGTTTCTCTTTTTCCACTGATTTAATGCAGATATTTTTCTTGGCTTTTATTCATCAAAAATAGTGAGCAAAATGCAAGGTGAAAGTGAAAAAAGAAATTTTGGCACAATTTTTCTTATGAGTTTTTTTATTATAAATATTGCCTTCTCATCTCAAGTGTTTTTAAGTACATGAAGTAATAATGGGATCTCACTAGCTTTTGCATTTCCATTAATAGACTTAGATCCAGTTCTCCTTCTGTGTTTATAAGTGAGATAAGTCAAAAAAAAAAAGTCCCATAAGTGTCCTCAAAGACCATCCTCTTGACTTTGAGCTTTGATAGCTCACTCTTCTATCTCAAGTTTCCTGATTGTTCACAGAACCAAGATGCTTAATATCTATCTTCTATACACCATAATGATATAACAAAAAAAAAAAATTAACTTTGCTTGAGCAAACAAATTCCAAAAACAATTAAATTGACTGCAGATGGCTATTACTAGAAAACTAGTAAATCATAAAATACCTACAATTACCTCTTCTGTCACAAGTGATATTAGAATTACCTTGGGCTTTCCACTAAGGGTAATGGTATAGCTAATTTGAATAAATATGAAATTTCATAGAAAATAATTGCTTGAGGGAGGGTCTCTGCACAGCAATTGACAGGTAAGTAAAAAATATTTAAATAGGGTATTTACATGAAGTATTAAAATTTTAATTTAATAAATAAAAATAATTTTAAAAATCCCATAGCAGCTTTTAATAAAAAAAAGCTGGTGTGGGATGTTCCCTCTACGACGTGATTAACTGAGACACATGGCAACAAACTTCCCAAGTAGTGCTGTGTGACTGTTATTAATGCCAGTGACAGCTGAGCAGCTAGATCACTGTGTACCCCTTTGAAATGTAATTTTACTTCAGTAATGATTTACATGTTATGTGAAATTGCTTTAAGAATTAAGCACTCGAAAGAAAACATTTTATGCAAATTAGATGCTTCAAAACTGTAGTTGCAATTTTAAAGCTTGAATATGAATAATTATTTTTCAAAGTTCATGTTCTAGTTCTAAGAAAAAAAATGTTAAGATTGCTGAACAACATCTTCATATGAAGACAGTAGAAACTATGTTCTCAGCAGAGTTAATACAAAAATAGTTCCACCAAACTTTGGTTTTACATGAAAATATTTCACCTAAATGAGAATGTGAAAAATGTAAAATACACAGAATTGAGACTGTCATGAGGTCTCCTCCCTTGTCCCCTCACTTGCCACCCCCTCTCTTACTGCCTTTCAGTGTTATAGTTTGAGACATTTCAATTTTGAATAAACAATTTGATGAGCATTGAGGTGGAAAAGGACAGTTGAATGGGGTTGAATGATGAGAAGTTTTTTCTTAGTTTCATGCAGTTTGGGTAGATGCAGTGATACCGATGAGATGCCAGCTGTTCATGGAGGAGACAGTAGTCCACCTAATAGGTAACCTGAGCAGGTACAGGAGTGTTCTGTGCTGCTCATAAGTATGCTCAATCTGACTGATTTTAACATAATCATTCATATTTTTGTGATATAAGGGATAGTTTCTTCATGCTTAACTTCACTCTTCAGCCTTTCAATTTTATGAAAAAAGGTATTTTTAATCTTAGTCTTTTATTTCTCTTAATTCCGTGCTTTGATTAATTTTATATTCTTCTAAAATCTTGTGGCCTTTTTCTCAAACAATCTCATGGAAGGACAGGAACTCAAAGAAAAATAAAATCCTCCTAATTTCAGTAGAAAAGAAAACACACCAAAAAAGGAAAGAAACCTTGACTTCTGTGGGTAGCATTTGGGATATATGGGGAAGGTCTAGATTGAAAAAAAAAGAGAACATGGAAACTGTGAACTTCCTGCACCCTCATCTGGATGATGCATCTGCACCCAGCTCCCTGAAGCTGTCAGCCTCCCATGTAGCCACAGCCTGCTTTCAGAGCTGGTCAGTGGTGCTGCTATTGCCTTTTTGAAACAATTCTATCCTTGGCTGATTAGCTTGTGTTTACGGTGCAGTTGCAATCATTCATCTCATTCCTGTCTTGACACATGCTTGCTCATCCCTGATACTGGTTCCTGCTCTGGATTCACTTTCCTACACCCATTTTTCTCTGCATTTAGAAGCCTAATTTGCAGAAAATACAGCCTGCCTGTATTCTATGTTGATGAATTCCTGATCCTGCATGTCTGTTGCAACTCAAGGTCCTGACCACACATATCATCATATTGCAGGCTAAAGAGTATTAAATAAATTCAAGTTAAAAATTCTAGTAGCTGCCACTTAAGCTACCATACTTAGATATGAAGATGGTATTTATGAGTAGTTAGAAAGGTATTAAAAATATTCATAGAGTGCATATATGCATATATATTTTTATCTTGAACATGTTACTATTATTTACCTAGTTATGCCTAGATGTATATTTCTATCCACCTACTCTTGTAACACTGCAAGGTAAATTGAATATCAAAAGAGCCTGAGAAGTTTTGGAAGCCTATTTTATTCATGACCGAATGTACATTGGGGCTATTTTCAATCACATTTAGAAGCGAACCTGTAGAATATGATATTTTAAATGCATGTTATCTGCATCTGTAAACAAATATATCCTGATTTGTGGTATACATATGACCTTGGAATAACTAAGAAAATATATTCTCCATGAGATACAAATAAGTTATCTAGAAAAAAACTCCACGTTTAAGAATGTACTTTTTGTGGAAAACCCAATTAAGCTTATATAAGAATCACACAACTTAATCATGTGACAAATCATCAGGGTTGACTACAACTTATAGCATAGGTGAAGCCAGAGCTAGGTGTTTTCTGGACCACAGCAAATTTCATTGAACAGTGCATAGGTTTCTCTGAGAAACCGACTACATAAAACTAATCATTATTAAAAGGAAATATGTTTTAATAACTACCTCGATATATTTTGGGTTTTTTTCTCCTGTTTATTTGACTTAAAATCTTGGTGTGACTAAGTCTGTATGCAGCAATACCCAGAAGTGCCTGTCAAAAGAAGTCTCATATAGCAGCTTTGGGACTGAACAAATACTCCCCCAATTTGAGAACAAGTCTGTCTTATCTCAGCTTTTGAATACAGAAGCATAGAGCTTTCTTCTTGTTTTCTTATGCCCTCAAATCCATAAGAAAATTTTATATTCTTATATCTTATCTTCCTTTTGGAAGTATGAACTTATATTCATGGTAGGGTCACAGGTCCTAGGCTAATTATGAGAATTACTTGTAATGCATCATGGTTTAACGTCAATCAGAAACCCAGCCACACACAGCTGCCCACTCACACTCTGCCACAATCCACTGGTGGCATGGGGGAAAGAATTTCTAGAGTAGAAGTGAGAAAACTCATGGGTTGAAATAAAGACAGTTCAGAAGCAAAGCAAAAGCCACGCAAAGAAGCAAAGAAAAATGGAATTAATTCACGGCTTCCGATGGGCAGGAAGGTGTTTGTTCAGCCATCTCCTGGAGAGCAGGGACCCACGACACACAACAGCAGCTTGGGAAGACAAACACCATCACTCCAAGTGCCCCCTTCTTCGTCCCTCTTCCCCCAGTGTTATCTGCCAAGCATGAGGCCATATGGTGTGGAATATCCCTTTGTTCTGTTGGGATCAACTGTCCTGCCTGTGTGTGTCCAACACAAGGACAAAATTAGTATTCCTGAACATTCATGGAAATATCTGATTTCAGGAAGATCAGACAAGTTATTATCAAACACATTAGTAGATCTTCTGAGGTAGTGTGATAAACAGTGCTGTTATTGCAAACATGAACTATATTTTTCATGACTGACAAATTTCATGCTTCATTGGGAAAACAAAATTATTCATATTTTTTAAAGGATCAAGTGGGTTTTTTTTAAATAAAAAACCCTCTTGTATACATTTAGCATAAAAGAAAACTCAATTATCAAATTCATGTACCAGTGAAGAGCGTGCTATGTTTTTGAAAGAACTTCTAATCTGATGCAAGCAAGCACACCTTTGCATTTTCACATTTTATTCTGTATCTCTGTGACACAAAAGTAAAAAGGCTTTTCTAAACATGTAAGAAAGCTTTTCATATATTGTGTTCAGTGATGTGAAAGAGTAGATCAAATATGCCACATGTTGTCATGTGGTTGATTCTTCACTATTTACCCCTTTTTTTCCAATTTATTTTCTAACTGGGTTATTCCATTTAGTAGTAGTAGTATTGGAGCCAAATTAGAAGTTGGGTTTGTGGGTTTTTTTGCATTATTTCAGAAATTTTAACGTGCAACTAACTACACGCATAATATTTGAATAAGGTAATTTACCAAAACTTATTTTGGATATTCACTGGTACCTCTTGGGACCAACACTATCCTCTTTATTAAGCCCAGGGGAGATGTTACCTAAAGCAGAAAATGTCCATGTTAGGATAGAAGTAGATTTCAAAATTTATTTGAGCATTTCATTTGATCTTTCATAGCATTCTGTGGCCTTGCTTCTACCATTGTCTGAACAAACAATAATTCTACTGAACATTGGAGAGAGGGGGGGAGAAACTGTTTCATTCACCATTTAGAGATACCTTGCAAACAAAAATGATTTTACATAATAGAAAATATAATAGCTAAGTCATGTGATGAATCATACAATAACTAAATATGACAGTCCTTGATTTTCCTTTATTTTCCTAAAATTGTTCTGTAATTGTTCATATGGATAAAAGACATCAACTTGACATGAAACCATCAAGGACAGAAATACAAAGCAAAGAAGATGAATTGGACTCTGTGGTATTTCTGCGCGTGAATTTGTATTTCCAATATAGTATGTGTTCAATTTCCTTTAGAGGTAAGAAAAAAACTAATGACCATTCCTGTTTTGACTGTGCTTATGAACCACTAAAGACGAGAAAAAAATATATGGATGTCATACCTAAAGGGAAGTGGTGATTTGTTTTGTGGTAAGGTATTAATTTTCAGATCCCTTGTAAGTATTCTATATATTAAGGAGCTTGAAATAAGCAACAATTTATTTAGCTATTGTCTACAGATCATTGTTTAATATTCCATGTTTTGAATTATAGGAAAACTACCAAGTAATAATTGTGGCAATAGCACCTTTAATGGATCACTTTTTTTTTCCCTTGAAACTGATGCAAACTATTATATTAAGAATGTTAATATGAATATTATTAAAAGATGCCATAAACAACAATTCTGTTCAATCTTGTTGTCATTAGACAAATGCAAAATACAAATAGAGAATGTAGGAAATTGCCACAATAAAATGCTTTTTTTCTGTTGTTGTGAAATAGAAGCATGGAATGCTTTTTAATTATTGAAAATGTGTTGCAGAAGACTGAAACCGTACTCCTGAATCCCAACTAAAAGATCAGCAATAGCAATTTTCATACACCTGTTTCATCAAAAGTTAATATTCTCGGTGTTATAGTATCCTTATCACTACAACAGCCAATTAGAAAATTGAAATTTGTTAATATAAGAGAAAACATGTAGTGTAGTTTCTAAGGTTTCATAATGAGAATGAAATAAATAAATAAATATTTTTATTGGCTCTTATCACTAAAAAAATATTGAAGCAAAAGTTAAACACAATAGATTGAAATTGATTTTTTTTTTTTTTTTTTTTTTTTGAGAGAACAGAGGAGCTATGCCGGTAGTCTGTTAATAGCTGCTTTTTAAAGACAATGTTTTCTTGAACATCATTCCTTGTAAACTTTGTGCAATGACACCTGTAGAGCATTCCAGTTTGTGGGAATCTCCTTAGGAAGGCAGAAAACACTTTCTCCCTCTTTTACATACTTTTTGTTTCAGTGATCTGCGTCACTGCATTTTATACTGGCATACATGTTGTTGTGCCTAACACAGGAGAAAACTCAGAAAGTTTTTGCTGATGTCAGAAATGCGTGATGTGGATGAAACTCCCCTCTGTGGGATCAGCGTCAGGGGTCAGGTCAATAGCAGCAAGGTGTTGCCAAGAGTGGGCGTCTGGCTCCCACAGCTCAGCAAGACACGAAGTGCTTGTCAGAGCCTAGGATTACCTCCCACCCAAAACCATGAGGGTCCCCAGCAAGGCTCTTTTTAGAGCTCTCTCTCACAGCTCTTGGTTTGGTGTTTGTCAACTCTGGCTCAAGGCTACAAAGTTACAAACGTCAGAGCTGTCCTCAAACTCAACCCCCATACTTGGGAGATCTGGGGTGCCTTCAGTGCCCTGATGGTAATCACTAGGGATGATATAGATGTGAATTGAATACACGTCAATTTTATCATGCAATTAAATAATCCAAGGTTTTACCTGACAAATGTATTCTACTTAGTATTTAGTCTCTCGAGAGAGACTAAACTTGACATTCTATATCGCTGGTCAGTTTGCCCTGCTTCCTCTTAGATGTGTTGGGAATGTGAAGGAATTAGGTGGACAGCTGGGGTCAGCTGTTTTTACTAACAAACCACCACAAAAAAGCCCTGCTTATTTCTATATTTTGTTCTCTTCCATGTCTCCAAGTACATGGGTATGACAGAGTAAATCCCAGCATATTCAAAAAAATGATCATTTAGGACATTTTTTTTCTTTCCTTTTAAATTTAGTGTTATTAATGTAAGCAAAAGCAGTTTAAAGAAGCAAGGAAATGACAAAAGGCATCCCATCTTGATTCTTGCAAATGTATTGTTCTCTCAGCTGTTTCTGTGATGGCAGAAAAAAATAATTGGGTTTTTTTTTAAATTACTTATATGAAAGTTACTTTATCACACTCTTTACCACTTTTTATTGCAACAAATAAGCAATGTGTGTATTGGTTTATCACAGCAGAAAGTATCTTTGTTTCCTGGTTCAGTACTAATTCCCCAATAAAAATGATGCTTGTACCCAGAGCTATTCTGCAATGGAAAATATGGCACATTCAAAGGCATCATTGGAATATATGTTTCAAAAGCTCCCTCCTGTTCTGAACTGGAGCACTAGCACAGACACTTACATTTAATTGACTTTTGACATGCCTTCTGGAGTAAATCAGCTGCAAGAAAGGTTTGAAGAAAATTTGCTGTGGTCCTTTCCTAATAGCAGTAAGGATGAAACCACAGCAGACCGTGACTTTTGCTGGCCCCTCCAAACCCTTGAATGTTATCTTATGACACTTGCAACCTTCAGCAATAAGAAAGTTTTTATTTTCTTGTGCAGCGTCCCAGTGCAGGAAATGCATAATCTTTTATGCCATGCTAAAAAAAAATCCACAAAAAACCCACAAAAGCAAAAACCAAAGCCAAACTAAACAACAAAACCAAACAAACGAACCAAAAAAAATCCACACCAAAATCCACCAAAAACTTATTTGATGAGGTAACCCATGATTAAAAAATGTATTTCAAGATTTTAGCATGAATTCTTAACCCCCCTTCCTTAGTAAGTAAATTGGATTTTTACAGATAACCTGTAGTGTGAGACCTTAGCAACCCTTAAATTCTAACTGAAGGGCAGAAATAATCCACGGAGGGGGTTATATTTATCTTCTCCAGCAATGTCACAAGAAAGTATCTGATTCTAAAAAATGCACAATTTTTGAATTGTTTTGTATTCCTCTTGTAAAAGACAAGTAGCTATCATATCTGTGATATCACTATTTGGTTCCATTTAATGTTCTAACAATAATGTTCTAACCAACAATAACATGTATAAACTATGACAGTGAAAAGACTTACCAAAACAAGACAAAAATTCAGCAGATTTTTCATGCAAAGATTTTTATCTACTTGGATAACCAAATAGACAAAAGTCGACTTGTAATATGTAATTTGTTTGTTCTGAAAACCTGTAAGCAATTAAAATTGAAAACAAAATGCATTGCCATTAAAAGTGCTGGATTAGACAGTGTGATATGTGGCTGTGGAAGCCGAGATTGTTCAGAGTTTGTAAAAGTAACGGGATGTTTATGTGGATATAAGAATACCAAGATTTATGGTGTTATAGTTGAAAAAAACCCTAGAAGGTGCATAATTGAGATCCATAGTCATTAGACAAAACCTAATCAAATATATCAGATGCTGCTTATTGATATTTGTGGAAAGGTTACAGTTTCCTTCACCCATTCTATATTAATTACCATTGGAGATAGATTGGAAGACCAAGAGCATATTCCAAGTCTAGCTCTTGCAGAGTAATTTAAAAGAAGAAAAAACACAATACAAAAATGTTATTGCACCACTACTATCACTGCTGTGCACAAGGTGTACTGTTAACAACAAGAGTCAATAGGAAGGATCACCCCTACATTATGGAGATATACTCTAAGCTGGAATAGAAGTTGGTGTAGTAATAACATTAATAACTACATTCTCTCATATTTTGATCTGTGCTATAATTGGTAAAAGTTAAATTGATGGCCATGTTGAGAAAAACACAGCAATTGAAAGACTGCTTCTTTTCTGGATTCTTTCCATTGATACATTTGGTCCTCCTTTTTTGAGGTTCTGCAGAGGGATCTCAGTGTTCAGTTTGGTTTCATCATCAGCAAAATCCTTTTCCACAAACAATGAACATTGCAGTATTCATTGCCAGTGGCACAAAGCTAAGTCTATTTTTGTTGTAGCCTGAGGTGGCCTTCCACAGCAGATCAACGTTCATAATTTTCTTTTCTTCAGTTTTTTCTGTCTTGCTGTTTCCTTCAGTTATGTGACAAACCTGTCTCTCGGCATGACTGATGGAACTGCATGTGACATCTCACATCATCCACTGTAATAATTGACCAAAAGATAGTTAGCACTGATATTAAAAGATTGAAGCTTCCAGGCATGGTTTTAAGAAGAAAAGCATATTTCTCCCGTTTACAAGCCTTGTAAAATACTTTTTACTCAGTGCATATTAGCAACAATATTTTGAATTAACAAGAACATTCAGAAGTAGACAGGAAATTTCTCATAGTAACTTCAATTCCTTGATTAACAAAGCAAAACAGAGTGTTAGGGAAGGTGTATTTAATGTTAATTCAAAAGACAAGATTTAGGGAAGACCCTACCCTTTTTAGAAATTAGATAAATTAATACAGAGCAGTTCCTTTTATTGAAGGCCAGTTTTCAGGATAATTTTGAAATGCTCACAATAAAAAAAAAACCCAGAAGTTACAACCAATTTTCTTTTTTATCCCATTCCCTTGCACAGCATTGGTATAACTATAGGCATAATGAAAATCTTGGGTTAAAGATGGCAGAAACAGATACATATTTCACAAGGAGAATAATAATCATAAGGCTTTTTTATTTACTAGTGCTGGTTACACAGAATGATCTTATTTAGAAGAAATGTGATAAAACTGATATTAAAGATTTTTTTCCTGTAGTAAATTGCAGTTTGAAATGCATCCAGCTTTTTCTTTCCAGTTTTCCAGGAATATGGTAATAAGTTAGACATTTATATTTTGTGATATAATTTTCTTATCATTGTTTTTAATCCCTGTAAGTTGGAATACACCCAAATGATCCATAATGATATGAATTTTCTGTGGAGAATGTGAGAAGACAGTTTATTAATAGCTTTATTTTTAGAAAGTGATGCAACTTGAGTCTTACTGTCCCATAATACTAAAATCCAAAAATATAACATGGAAAAACACACATCTTGTCCACAAGAACCTCCTGTGTACAGAACATAAACAACACTCCAGCGGTACTTATGACACGTACTGCTTGCATATGCAGAGTACTGTGCATATCCTAGCCAGACATGTCTGGCTAAGAGACAGCATGGACTGGCTGAACAGAGGGTTGTACCTGTTGTATAGGATGTGGAAATGCCTTGCTAACAGAGGAACAGAGCATTCTGGTGATCACAATATGTGTAAAGCTCCTAAAAATGCACAAAATGTAAATTGCTTTCAGCCAGTGTGCCTTGTAACAGATTTGGATTATGAAATGATACAGTACATGACACTGTAACCTTGACCAGTTCAAAGGAAGGAGCATGCCTACACACTGCATATTGAAAGCAGAATAATTCATTCCAATTACCTGCATTGCAGCTGAGCAACTGTTAAACTCTGAAATCCTACAGCCTTGAATGCTACCTCCCAGCCACATAGAAAGCCAGTTGTCACAAGATCGTATAATTAATTTCTCATGCAGTACACTGGAGACAAATTACTGTCAGTGATCAGTACTGCAGTTTTTATCATCTTCTAGAACAAAAGGTGGGTTTGGGGTGGGTTTTTTCTTTTTTTTTTTTTTTTTTTTTTTTTTTTTTTTTTTTTTCTCTTCCCTCTAGGGGAGGAAAACATTTGGAGCTTTGTCAGCCTTTTTAGCCATGAACCTTAAAAAACTCACTTAGTTTAGCAGCCTTAATATCTTTGCAGCACTATAAATAAAGATCTGTTTCCCCAAGGTAGGAGGCATTTCAGGAGCAGATACAGAAGAGGGAAGAAAAGAGAGTGAGAAAACAAACAATGATTGTTCAAATTAGGCAATCGCCAATCTAACCGCTTTGACATTGAGGCCAGCATCTTGCTATAAAATTGTCATTTCATTGAAAATGAGAGTTGTATTTGATATGCACCGAGGTAGCTCAGACAGAGAAATTGCATGGCATCTTTCCTAGCAACATCAGTGACCTTATTTTGCCAGGTTATTTTAAATTAAAGGATCCAGGCTTAACACAGGAACTGATGGCAGTCGTTCCTCTGCATTAATTGATGCTTCAAAAGGAAATTCACAGGGAAATTGTCTGGTGGCGATTTTTTTTTTAATTTTGTTTGTTATCACAAAAGGCTACCTGCATTTTCTGTAAGATGAAATCCCTTACATTTTCTTTACAAGATAAACAAATATGCCTCACTATTGCTTCCATTCCCATACTGCTTTATACTATTGTGCAACACAAGGAATGATGTGTTACACTTGCTCATTTTCATGTCCATGTATCAACCCCGTTCCCATGGGGTTCACTGCTTGCTTTTCAGTATATTTGCCCCTTAGAGCAGCAGGGCTTGAGTACAGCTGCAGGCTTCTAACATTACAGCCCTGCAAATGTCAAATGGTGTTCCGGTGAAGCCTGCTGGCTCATTTGCTTGGATCTTCCCCTCCAGGCTCTTTTCAGCTTTCTCTTCTTCTTCCCTCCTCCCTCAAGAGCCTGATGCCTGGCATATTTCCCAACTGTATTAGTCATGCCAGAAGCAGAACCATGTATCCTCAGCTGAGCTGGTTCCACAGGCTGCCCAAGAGCCCTTATGAGACCAACAGACCATAGAGCTTTGATAATTTTGCTAGAAATACACTATTTATGGATGGGGAAGCAGTAATTATGTATTTCAAGTACTGTTTCTGAGCTTTTAATAGTGATAACTTCAAATTTTTTGGTGTGAATAAGAAACTTAAGATTATTGTTTAAAATTTTTATGTCCTGTGGACTTCAAATAGTGTTTGATAGTCCAGAACCTTGTATTTTTAAATGCAAACTTAGTTGTTTTCAGCTGTCAGCATACATGCTATCCCTCCAAAGATATCCTCTAGCTTTTGTGTTATAGCTATCTATATTAAAGCTAGTCAGAAATCTTGAAAATTTATATCTGATCCTTACATACCAGAATAAACTTGGTGGGGATGGAAAGGCTGGATGCAGCTTTGCTGTGATGACCATGAAAAGATGGAGTTTGGGATCCTGAGAGGAGACAATAAAAGCAAGAATAGGAGGGCAGACTTTGGCCTGTCCTGTGATCATCTTGGATGAGTCTAAAGAGATAGCACTAGAGCGCAATTTTTCCCAGTAGTGCCCTTGTCTCTTCTCATCAAGAAAAATGATCATTCAGCAATCAGGGATGTCTATGAACCAGAATAAAAACCTACGGTATGAAAAATATATTACCAACTCCCCCATGGTAGGCAGTTCCTCCTAATCTATAACAAAAGATAGAACATCTAAGTATTTGAGGTTTTGGAAAGATGGATTTTTTTGATGGGTTTGTTATTTTTGAGGTTTTGTTTCATTTTGCTTTTATGAGAAGGAAGGCCAGATCTGTAACTTGTTTCAGTTTCCATCTGTTTTTTTGTTTGTTTGTTGGGCTTTTTTTACATTTTGTTTAGTTGTTTTGGTTTATTTTATTTGTTTCCTTAGTTGGGATTTCTATTTATTTGTGGTTTTATTTCTTTGGGATATCTTCATATTTGACTGCTGCTTTCTTTACGAGAAAGAATATCTGGAATAAAGAAAAGATGAGTGAGAATAGTTTCCTTATATTTCTTGAAATATTTCATATCCTGCGATTAGTTGATAGTGCTAAGAATGAGAGTTAAGCTCTCTTCCCCTTGCCTATTCACCCCTCATTTCCTGCACTGTCACTCTCATTTATAGCAAGAATTAAAACTAATGATAAACACAGAAGATGAATAATTAATAAATTAAATAACTAGTATTAAAGACTGGATGGAGATGTTTTATGAACTGTGAAGAAGACTAATCATTTTTAGTGACTGAAAATTAATGTTCGCTTTTTTTTGTCCTAATGAGAATGTTTCTTAGTCACTGAAGCTACATCTCAGTAAAAAAAATATCAAGCGAAAGTTATTAAGCAGTTTCCTGTCAGCTTCATAGCATTCACAATCTCTCTTAAATTTATCCCACTGTTGAAATAGCAGTGGAAAGACACAAGTAGTTAGCTGAGACAACGCCACTGCAAACAATTAGCCTTTTTGAAAAAGCTTCTGTGAAATGGTTGATTTTAAACAATCAGTTGAATAGTTATTCACTGTAAAATCTTAATGAACTGCACCTTGAAGGCTATTTTTTGCTAAGAACTACTACCCAGCAAACTCTGTATTTAATTTTCTGCTTCTGACTTGATGTTTTGGTGCGAAATAAGAAGATGAACTATTAAGAAAAGATATTTTGGAACATTTTAATCAGAAAATGGTGTCTTTTATGCCTTTTTTTTCCAGGAAATATGCTTCTGATTACTTATCCTGTTCTCTTAGTAAAATATGATTAGATTCTAATGACAGGTCTTCTTTAGAGTTTTGGATTTTTCAAATAAATCTGAGAATCTGAATCCAAGCACTCAAAAAAGAAAGACTAGCAATTGATTTTATGTATGTTAATTTTTATTGTGATTAAAAAAAAAAATTAAAATTTAGACAAAAATGAAAACAAAGAATTCATTTCCAAACAAGTGCTTTTATTTCCTGTCCCTCTTTAAGCATTTATTGATATTTATGGTCTAAGAAGAAGAAAACTGTAAAGATTTCACAGAGGAAAAAAACAAACAAGAAGCAAAACAAAACAAAACCAAACCCAAAAAAACCCACCAGCTTTTTTTTGTCCAATAGACCATCCAGGGAGTCCTAGGTATCAGATCACTCTTAGCATGCATCTCAGCAATGTCTATCAAAAATACCCATACTTGCTATTGTGCATTGCATTACCATTTCTTCTGTATTCTACCAGAGCAAATCTTCTGAAGCAAGGTGCAGGGCCTCACTCATGGTTGTATGCAGGCTTGTATGCAGCCTCAGATTAGAATATGAGCATCAAAAAGCTACACACTTATTTCTTCCACTCATTCCGCCTTCCAGAAAAAAAAAGTATTGTAATTTACAAGGCAAATCCAGAGATTTTAAACAGTAAGTTTATGTATTTACAGTTTTCTCCATTTTTGTCCCTGTGACTCTCACATACACACACCTTCCATAGGTTAAAAAACTTAATGGATTGCATCTTCTTTTATTTTACAAAATGTGGCATATAGAGGATGAAGAATGATATGGTGCAGAAATTTTATGGGTTTTTTGTTTAGATGGTCACATGTGCATGTGCATTCACCAACTGCAAGCACTGGTCACTCAGTTTTAAGAGGTACTACATTTATGTGACCTGATGAGGGATAAAAAAATTATTAAAAGTATAATGAGAGACTGAGATAGAAACACATCTAATCAATAGCATTCAGAAAGTGAAAAGCTGATTCTTGCTAATATTTTTCTTTGACAACTGCAGATTTGTGTGTACTAACTGATATACACAGACATTTTAAATGTGACTGGATATAAAAAATAGCAAGGAAAACTGTAGTATATAATATAATATGGGAATTTAATATATATAATATGGGAATTTAGCTATTGACTCCTAACAAAAGAAAATTCTCATTTTTTCTTAAATATTTAAGCTTTAGAAAATATTCTTGTGATAACAAAAATTAATTTCATTGGATGTTGGTTATTTTGGGAATTTCTTCCTGTGTTGTTACTCAGACCTGCACAACAGAAATATCTCTATTTTCCCCTGTGGGGTGTTTATTTAGATCAGTAACACACACTGCAAGGATGGGCTGATCATGGCCATAGAACTTCTCATAATGATGGTGTGGTGACTACCACAGACGTGTGCATCTCATGACTGATGTGTCCCTGCCAGACTCGAGAGATGTGTGTGGTGTGCCTTTCTCAGTCTGATACAAGTTTTATCTCCAAGGATGTTCTGAGTGTCAAAGCAAAAATAACTTTGAAGTTAAGGGAAGCCATCAAATGATCTTGTACTTAAGAGAGGTAGTTTTGCCAGGTTTTTCATTTCTTGAACTGATATACTAATGAGGGAAGTGTAAATTCTAGGGTCTCTTCAACTTATTTTGAAATAAGAGGTTACTGTTTGAACACTGAAGAAGACTGAGAAATGTATTTGAGATTCAAATGATGAATTCAAGTCTCAGATTTGGAAATATTTAGAGATAGACTTTTGATTACTGAGATGTTAGTATTTCTCTCCATTCTTATTTTTTAACTCTCAGAAAGCATCAAATAATTTACTTGGTATCTTCTATCTCACCCTCATTAAATTCAAGCAGAAAGATTGCAGAACATTCATTTGATATTAAATTTTTCAGTTATTAGTAATAAATGCTGACATTGGTGGCCCTATATTTAAATCCTGAATACAATAAAATTTTATGGAATAGCAAGGTCATTAAATTAGGAATTATTACAATAGTAAGCCATCAAGATATATTGTGTCTTTATAAAATTATCTATCTGACCAAGTTGGTAAAACAGATACTGAGTTACTCAGCCTATTTTGCCAAAGTATCTAGATATCGCCTGCATTTTCTTTTGATTTTTTTTTTAAAATTGAGTTTCTAGTTACATGGGAAACCTTTGCATCCTTTAAAAAATGGAAACCATAGGGTAAAAATTGTCTTCACAGGATGCAGTTGGGATATTTGGAAAATCCTTTTTTTATTTCTAACAACGTTAAAGTGAAGACAAATGAAGTATATTGAAGATGATTTTAAAAAGACACTTGGCTACAGACTCCCAAATTGGTACAGATTCTATAATAACACACCATTAACATATTCTATGCAGATAGTTTACATTGTGTCAATGGCTAAAATCAATAAAGAACCTCAGAGGTATACTGTTCATTGAGATACAACTGTTTTGGGGATATTGACTGGTATGCCAAGAATAGATAGAAGAAAAATGAGCCAATAAAACTGAGTACCACTGTTTTCTGGTATAAAAGTAAGATGTTACTCCTCATAGACTCTTCTACATTAAAAGATTTCAAGGGAAAAAACCAAACCAAAACAAAAAACCCCCAAACCAAACAAAACCCAAAAATCCTACAGAACAATCCCCACCATAGTTAAAATAGAGAGCCTGTCAGACTCAATACTGAAACTGCTCTAAGAAGGTAGAACTCTTTTCCTCAAGCATATCTTCCATTAACATTAGATGATGGGTGATAACTCTTCCTTTCAAAAGTTATTCTCTGATTCTATCACTAGTGAAGAGAGGAAAAAGCGAAAAGCAAAATTTTGTGCTAAAGCCAGTCAGAGTTTAGGTAGGATTGCAGCATTAAAATGGATGATCAACAGGACTTTAGGGAGAAATAGGGTGTATTTTATTACAATTAAAAGCTTAGTTTACACAGAAAAAAAAAATGAAGTCAGCAAATTGACCTTTTCGTGTTTGAAATATCATTCCAAGTGAGGAGAAATGTTTTCTTCCTTCACATACAAAAAAAACAAAAACAAAAACAAAAACAAAACCAAAAACACCCCACACAACCAAACAAAATAAGAATTCCTTTAGTTTCAAATAGTACAAAGGGGAACTGTAAAACCCTTTACAATTTTAAATAACTTAATGGCTATGATTTATATAGTGTTGTTTATTTTGCTCCCAAAGGGTCAGGACATTTATTCATGTTCTAAAACTCCAAGTAGGTAATCTAGCTTAAGTGCAGTAATTATTTTTGCTCCATTTCATGCTGCTATTTTTCTGCTCTTTTTAAGGCTTTTTTTGCATGTGATACCGCATATCACTACAGAAGGTGATGTTATCTTGAAGACAACAGGACCCCTCCCTGTCATACCCTCAAAAACCTCACTAAAATCTTTCTTTCTGTCTATGCCTTATTAACAACACATAGTATTGTCAGTAAGAGCAGCATTACACCATTGATGTTTAAGAGAACAATATAATATAAATAAAGACCAGTATGTCTTATTTGCTGCTTAGAGTACAAAAGAGGAAAGAATATTTAGTTAATATGGCTCAGAAAGTGGGATGAGGGGAAGAAATCTTGCAAAAGACCTTTCTCTAATACACCTCATTTCAGTTTTAGCTGAAGTAGTCATATGTTAGTACCTATCAATTTGGAGATAATCAGCAAAATCTCCAAATCTTTCCATCATTGTCTTGATAATGAATAATCTAGACTGGCTTTGCTTTGGGTAGCAGTTTTGAAAACTCCATGGCCTTACATATACACTCATTTTCCCCCCTGCAAAAACATACACTCTCATACACAATTCTGTGAGAAAGCTTTCTACTGAGACTCCCCAATAGCTAAATATATCAAAGCTATCTCTTGGATACATCAAAATCCTCACATAAGGGTTGTACAGCTTAGAGAGCAGTCTAGCAAGCATGTCTAGACAGTAGGCAGACATATTATGCTGTTTCTTTACTTTTATAGATTATAATAATGCCTTCTCATGGAATTTTTTCATATTCCTTAGGGTTCATATATTGTTTCTCACTGCATCGTTTTATCAATTCTTTAAAGCTCTTCTGTATTTCTAGTTCTATCTATACTAACTAATACCTCTGTCATGGATTTATACAGTATTGATTAGATTCCTTGATATATTACCTTTTTTTTTCCTTCTTGTATCTATTGCAGATTAAGCCGTCATTTCTGTGGCTTTATATTTTCTACATTTTGATGTGTAGAGAACTTACTTTGTCTTAACTTCATTGAATTATTAATTTTTTTCAATCTTTTCCATCAGAAATGAAATTTAGCTTACACTTTGAATGGCATGACACAAAAGCAAGATATTCACAGATCTTTGTGTCTTTTTTCACTGTATATATTCTAAGAGAATACACAAATTTCTACTGTATATGTATACATGTACAATGTTTTCATGTCTCAATTTCATTACATTGTAAAGCCAGATTTAGAAATAACAAAAAGTAACAATGGTAAGAGATGCACTAATTTCTTTACAATCACATAGGAAAATTGCAGAGAAGAAAAACATAGTGTGATATAATTTGCAATGAAATATGCCATAAATTCATTAACAGTATTTTTAATTTCTTAAGAGAATTCACAGTAAATAGGAACAGAAATAAAAATAAGAGGTCTTGCTTTAGAGCTGCCACTCTGAATCCAATCCTGCTGCAAACCAAAACTAAACAGGAGTTACCAAAGTTTCAAAACCATGTATATCATGCTTTACATGAGAGGGGAAGTTTTACAGAGGGCAGAAATCTAGCACATATTATAAATGATCCATGAGAGATACATGAAGCTAAGAGGCTCTGAACCTCATGGCTCTAAAAATAGTACAGAGAACAGAAAAAGTCTCAAACATTGAAAAAACAGGTGTGCCTTCCAGGACTGACAACTGCTCAAATGCCTCTCTACTACTGAGGTAATGTCACATTGAGCAACAAATTCAAACTGCTCAGAGACTGCTTTATTTACACTGAAGTTACTGTGGAGCTGGCAGTAGCTACCAGTGCAGCTGTGCAGTCTGGCAAGGCAGCACTCCACTGTGCCCTCGCCTGTCTGGAAGTCAAGGCACATCAGCACTCTCTGAATGTGAAAGGTTCATCCAAAGTGAAGGATTCATAATGTAGCATAAGTAAGAAATGCCTGTGTCCAAACAATACATTAGCAAGTGCAGTGAAAGCTTATAAGCCAATAAACAAAGTAATAGAACAAATCAAATCCTTTATAAACAGCTGAATTTCTTACACAGCTACTGCATACATAGAAAAGCTAATTTCTTGACCAACAGCTCCTGACATATTTTTGAAACTAACAATACAACAACATCCTCCCTCTCCCCAACAAACCTACACAGAAAAGAAACCCCAAACAACCCAAACATAGAAGCTAAAGGCAGTTTGACATATGTTGTGGCTTAATTCACCTCACTGACTTTGGCTTTCAAATAAATTCTGTATCAGAATGCTTGCTAAACCTAGTACAGTCCTTATTTTAGGACTTATTTTATGTTTAACATTAGTCATGGAGACTAACAGTCATCACCACTATCTACAGTAATTATTACAGTAATTATTACCACTGCTAATACCATGCTAAAATGGTTATTTACAAATGATGCCAAGTTTGGATGCAAATTTGAGACCCAGTATGCCATATGGCAGAAACAATCCTTAGTTATTGGATTTAGCAGTTCAGAGCTTTTGGGGTCTCACTGACGAACAGCAGACCTGTCAGTATTGACACAGCCAAAAATAGTATTATACATTGGCATTACACATCCTGAGCCTTAACTTATCTGGCTTTCTTAAAGAATCTTCCCATTATTGCTCAGTATTTCACACAAAGAGCATTCCACATGAACGGTGGAAATTTTCCAAGAATTCCATAAAGCCAGCAAGTCAGTTAGTCTTCACTCAAAAGAGTAAAATGGAGTGTCAGTAAAAAACCTACTCCCTGTCTGAAATACGTAGAGCTGGCAGCAAACTTAGAGGCACCATCTCTCAGTCTGAGATAAAATTAGGTCTTTTTGTTTCTCAATTTTATCACTCTGTTAGTTTCCTCACTCTCTACAGTTTTCTAGCCTATTCTTTATAATGTGTTTTTGCACTTTTATTACGAGTCTCCTACAGATTTTGTTGTATGTACTTGAGAGGAAAGACAAAATGAAGAAGTTAAATCCAAAAGAAAACCAAACAAAACCCAAAACAACCATCAATATATTATTTTAGTTCTTAGCTAAAATTGAGGAAAACCCCAAGAACTTAAACGCACAGTATTTGATCACAGATAACCAATCTCTAGGCGATCACATGGAAGATGTTAAATACCAGACATTTACTTGTACAGCTGTTCAAAAAATGGAGAGGAAAAAACAGAGGATCATGAATTTTATTAAGGGAAGACCATGGCAAAACCTGATTTTTTTTATTTGCTAATGCATCTTTCTTTGCAGGATGACTTGGGGTAGGGGCTGTGGGGAGGGAGATTGGGCATTATGTGGAGAAAGCCCCTCATGGTACACTGCATCTGACTGGTCAGGGTTGTTGACTTCCAGTTTAAAACAGGTGTCTTTCTGGGCAGTGACTTGGGTGGCACTGCCCAGCATGTATGTGTCTGTTGGTTATACCTCCAGCAAGCACAGCCAGGGATGATCAAGTTTTAAAAGAACTCTAAGTATACAGTGATATAAAATACCTATCAATTTTTAATCTGCATAATTCTTATATTTAATGGTGTGTAAACATTTTTTATTATGCCCAAAAAGCTTTGCCAATTCTCAATGTCTGTAAGAATCTCAAAATTTTGACCTTAAAACTGCACATTCTTTAACAGTGTTGCTTTATGGGACCTTTATGAAAAATAGTATCCTAAGGAACAAAATATATGTTGTTTTACTCTTTGTGCTTTCCTTTTTTTTTTTTTTTTTAATAATATCTGTTAGTTTTTTTTCCTGAGTAATTTGTCTTATAACACTCTACTTTGTCTCTCTGTGGGTACATCCATATTACAGTAGTACCTTCAAAGATATCTAACCACAACAGTGTAGAAAATTATATTTGATATTTGAGAACAGTTTTCATTCATATTAATTTATCTCTTCAATTCTCTTGTGAAAACAATCACAGTGAAGACAAACCACTGAGTGATTTAGTTTAAACCACAGGTGCACCAAATCTTTTTACTCTGCCTGCAGAGAGATCTTTGAATATCCCAATGTACATTTCAGTGGCAGTAATTGGTTTATAATAGCAGTCTTGGATAAAATATGCACAAAGATTTGAAAACAATTGAAAAAAATCTGCTATTTCTTTTATGATGTTGTTTAAAAAGACCTCACTGTATTTTAAGCTTACATGATTTGGTATATAAGATATTCATTCAGTTTTGCTATAACATTAAAATAGCCTCTACAGATAATTCTGGAAAGGCAATATACTGTCACTTTTCTTTTTGTCCTGCATTATCCATCTTGAAAAGGCTTCAGCTCTTGTAACATTTTAAATAATATTTTGGATTTGGCTTTAGTTGAATCTACTACAGAGAAAACTTGGATAATTAATCTATCCCTATCTTGTTTCTATAATGATATTGAAATTTATAACTGCTTCAAGTTATTGTTCCAGTTTGCTTGCACTCTGAAAATACCCTTAGAAAGCAAAGGATGAAAAATAAACTCTATAAAATTATGAAGGAATCAAAGAAATTTTATTTCATACTGTTATTCTTATCTATCTTTGAATGTATAAAATATTGCTTAAATTATAATGTACCAGATATAAGTTTATCTGGAATTTGTTTCTAATTCACATGAAAAAAGGTTATGTACAAACATTTTGTCTTTTCTGCCACCCCACCTTCTTGCCTCCCAAGCCTGAAACCTTCAAACAAGCAAGTTCTTGGACAAAGAATTAATCAAGTGATATCACCACCATGAAGGAGAACTGGAAGAAGCTGAAATTGCTTCAGTCTTTATGAAAAACAGATTTCAAATGGTTTTCTTATCGTATTTTACAATTATTGTAAAGACAAAAAGAAAACTCTTGCTCCAATTCTTACAAAGCCTTATCATGTATTACTAAAACGTTGCAGTATCCTAAATAACAGTAACTTAACTGACTGTTTTGTAAGTTTTATACTAATAACAAAGTTGGCACAATAGCCCACACTCTTGTCAATAACAGTGCTGATAAAGTGAAAAGTTCATGAAATCTCTGGCTATGAGAGAAAATCTGTATGTTGAAAAAAATATCATAAAACATATTGCTTCATGTCCTCAATATTTCATTCTCTAGCACATCCCCCAATTTGGGAAAATGAAAGAAGAGTTTTATAATCTTATTTTAGTAGAACTGAATTGCTTCTTAACCCATGTGTTTATTTTTTGTTCTACACATATGCTTGAGGTATAAGGCTGATTTGCAAAACTGTTGCTTAGAAAATGTCTGTCATCACCTTTGAGGTGCAGACTGAGTGGGTTCTGGTAGGTATTAATTTATAACCAAGATGGTATTTTATATTAAATGACATATGAATGTGGCACTCAAGATTAATGTCATATTTCTACTAGGTCATGATACAATTACCTAATGTTGGTGAGAAATTATTTAAGAAACTATGTTTTATGGACAAACAATTTGTATCTATTTGAGGAAATAGTCAGATCTAATTATGCAATTAGTTACATTTTCAGGAAATCCCTGCACAGTAACCAAGGCTGTGCTCATAAATTCCACAGCCTAATGCTTCTTTTAACAATTTTAAGGACTAGTTGTAGTGCTTAGTCAAGGTAAAGAATAACATCTATTTCATCTTCTGTGCTAGAGTTTTCATAATAGCTCTCGTTCAGAGAAAGAGTTATTTACAATTTAAGGAAAATATTTTTAAAGTTTAAAGTTCTTCCTTTTTCTGGCAAATATTTGCCTTTAGATTTTAACAGGTACAACAGCATTCCCCAGTGATGTCTGGAAAAATCCTAAACTGCCATGTCTTAATGGAATCCTACCTCTGTTTAAAGTACAATTCTACCTGGACTTATTTAAAGCTGCCATTAAACATTGATAATAATAACAAGTCTGAGTGACATTGATTATGTATAGCTTCCAATTTGCACTTGCAATTAAGTCTAATCATGCTGTTTAGCTGTATTCTTAGGAAATGTCTGTCTATTTGTAGCCTGCCTTTAATGCTGTGGAGTGTCATATCCCACCGGCAAGTGACAAGACTGTTCTAGATAAAAATAAATGTTCCATCATAAGCATTTTTTCACTGGCAACTGTAATGCCTCATAATGTTTCCCTTTAAAGTGAAATGTATTGTAAGTATGAGGAAATTTTTATAGCTAACTGGGCAACTAAGCAATTTCAGGCTCAGTTCAAAGTTGAGAAAAATACTTTATGGGGTTATGATAGTGTTTAATCCTATATCTTTTTCCTGTGGTTTTTGTTTTCCTTGAGAGGTACACAAGTGATGGAAATCTGATGAAGAGTAGGTTTTTGCTACAAGAAAACTTCATTGATACCAACTTTGGTTGCAGAACTTCTCTTTTACTAGTCACATCTTGATGTAGATTGTAATATGCAATTTATATTCTGACTGATATTCTCTCCTTAGGAAAAAAAGAAAAAATAATTTGCTTTTCTATTCTTATTATAGTCTAAATGGTAATGAAGTATTTGAAAAAAAATTAATTAAGCAGATTTACCAACAAAACTGTTGGGGTCCAGGGCATTGCTTTGAATACCCTGGACTGACAGAGACCTGTACAGGGGGGTTTGGAACCTGTACAGGGGGG